>CM050427.1:26357591-26443864 GCA_027564155.1 Gymnocypris eckloni scoliostomus | reverse complement strand
ATCAGAATCAAAGTTTGTGACAAACGCTCACATCAACCCGATCACTTTATTTAGTGTTCATATAAACACTCGTTGGATTTGACAATCAGAATTAATTAAAGATGGTAAGATTCGGATATTTAGGGCTAAATATAACATTTTGGAGGCAAACCGTGGACTTGGCAACACTGTAACGTGCCAACTTGATGCTTCCTCTGAAGGCTTGTGTTCGACTTAAAGCAACGCTGCTAGACCCGATCGCTGCGTGTCATCAAAGTACAAAGAGCTATGAGAGAGAGAGAGAGAGGCGTCTGCCTATGCTTTTTCTCGCCGTACTTTGATGTCATACACCAATCAATCTTTAAGTTGAACACACCTCTTTACTCTCGCGTGTCACGTTACAGTGTGTAATCGCAACCTCTGCAGTTGAAAAATCTATTTTTTTCATATCGCGATACTATCGCAAATGCAATTAATCGTTCATGCCCTAGTTTCGTAACAGAAAGTCATATTTTGATTTGAAACCCCATAACATTTACCTGCAATGTTGATTTATGACAAACAGTTTAAAAATGTGTCAGATTTAAATGATAATTACAAAATATTTTCATATTTCCATAAGAATGTTACATTTGATCACTAAATTAACGCCAGTCATTTTTGAAGACCAAGGAGAGGGAGTGGTCATGGTGAAACATCCTTCTCTGACTGTGCTTTTACAGGACATGTAAACTGTGTACATGTATAGCCTCAGAAAATTCACTAAAATATAATGTCCTCTACTGATGACTCGGGGTCTCAGGAGCATCACCTCAACACTACATAGGAAAATCGTCAATCGGTTTGGAAAATGGAAAGATAGATGTTTTATTAGCAATAGTAGAAGATACTGTGATAGTTGAATCATCTACATACCCTAACAGACGGTACATGGGTTTACACAGAGGTCCTCTGACTGATCTGCATAATGTTTGTAGCATCTGAATTATAAAAATAAATAGTTATAAGAACATCCCTTCTTGAAAACTGCACATCTTGGTTTGTTATTGTATTGCTTTTGTGCCTTTATCTCATATTTTCCGTATTCCCCAATATGAATTTGTTATTTTACATGGTAGGTAATGTGGGCATACAACCTGTGCCGAAAACAACAAGAAATCCTCACCAAGTCTGGGAACGTGGTTCTACAGTGATCCTGAGGTCCCCAGACCAGGGCCCCAAGCAAAGTAAGGGCTTACAGTCAGAGCAAACCAGGACCCTCTCAGAAACGGTTCAGGGATCCCAGACAGGTCAGAAAGTCATACCTTATTCACCTTACTTGGCCTCAGATAGTTTAAGATGTTGCTCAGTTCAGCATCGTGTGGGTCTGATGTTGTGAGAAGGCTTTTAAGTTTGTCTCAATTGACCGTTCGTAAAACCCGTAGTTACTGTTGCCATGGCCAACAAACAGTGCCGCTCTCACACTACACTAATGTTCTCATGCAGTGCAAAATACATATCAGAGCAAAGAGGAAACTGACAAAACATCGACAGAGAAAACAGAGCAGATTACTTTTGATATGAAACAAGATTTCAGGACTCTCAGCTTTTAAATTAAGTCATTTTTAAAGAAATTCAAACAATAAATACCGTTTTGCGGCTCTTCAATGTGTCTTGACAGATCACTGTATTGAACACACGAACTGATCCTTTTTTCATATTTACATAACGCACGAAATTAACATAAATATCAGAAAGTGTTTTGTTTCAACCGCAGAACACACAATTTTTCAAGTTTAAGTCTACCGAAGTTAATCTGCTCTTCTGTCTGATTTGTGGTTAAGGCTAGAAGGCATACAGCTGTGGCTACTGGGCATGCATTTACATATTTTCCGAGCCAACAATATAACTTGAAACCTATGAAAATGGTTTTAAAAAGTACATAATGCCATAGTTTAATCACGTTAGAGTGTCGCAGTGACGGTCTTTTTGCAGTAATGGACCTGTCATAGTTTAATGAGTTAGAAGATGACATGAAGTGATGCAAGGTTAACCTGCATTGAAACCAGATGAGCGCACATGTGCATACAATGACTCCAATGGGTCACTGCAAGCCCAAAGAGGAGTATCACGAAGGGTAATAGCATCCACTGACCACCTAGAAGTTCTTTGCATCATAACAGGGCTATCTTTAGAGCGATTATTGCGAAGCAGGCGAAAAGCTGTTCTGATCTCCTGTATGAGGCAAAAACGCTCTATGTAAACCCTCAGGGCCCTGGACGGGCAGAGCAGGGTCAATTCCTGGCCACCCGTCGAAGGGGAAAGCACTATGACCTGGGCTCTGAACGGAGTGGAGAGCACCTAAGGTTCATAACCCAGCCTTGGTTTCAGGATGACCTTGGAGTCGTTTGGCCCGAATTCCAGGCAAGCAGGGATCGATGGAAAGGGCCTGTAGGTCTCCTACCGCTTGACCGGGCGCCAGTGCTAACAGCAGGCGGTTTTAAGCGAGTGATCTGAGGCTCGTGGATTGCAATGGTTCAAACCGGGGCCTTTGGAAGCATCTATCGTGACAACCTTCCTTCTGTGCGCCGTGTCTAAGATCATGCCCTGCTTTAGCCAGAGGAGGTCCCTCCAGCGGACCATGGCTGATACACAGGCCCGAGTCACCGCTATACGGTGGCGTCCGTGATGCCAAGCAGCGGATGTAACCCTCTGCTTCAGCCAGAACGGGATGGGTTGCATGTGAAGCAGACCCAACTTAGTACTGGCGAAGCTGCTGCCATAAGGCCCAGCATTTTCTGGAAAGCTTTGAGCGGATGTGCAGTCCTTCCTTGAAGGAAGCCGCGTGGTGCTGAATCGTGGGTTCGCTCCGCTGAGACAGTTGCTGTCATCTGATAACTGTGATAACTGTGCCCAGAAACGATACTCGTTGGCTGGGTGACAGTATGCTCTTGGCAAAGTTGACCCTGAGCCCCAGGCAACATAAGTGGCTGAGGAGGAGGGTCTTGTGCGATGTTGAAACTGCCTCTGACTGGGCCAGAATGAGCCAGTTGTTGAGGTAGTTGAGGATGCGGATTCCCATCTGTCGCAGAGGGGAGAGAGCCGCATCCATGCATCGCGTAAAAGTGCGGGGAGCCAGGGACAGCTCAAATGGTAGGACCTTGTATTGATACGCCACCCGCTCGAATGTGAATCTTAAGAATCGTCTGTGATGGGGGGCTTCCTGGATATGAATGTAAGCGTCTTTCAGATCCAGTGATATGAACCAATACCCTGGGCATATTTGCGAGAGGATCTGCTTCAATGTGATCATCCTGAACGACCTTTTTACCAGGGTGTGATTCAGGAGTCTGAGATCTAGAATAGGTCACAGGCCACCGTCTTTTTTGGGGACAAGGAAGTAGCGGCTGTAGAAGCCTGACTCGGTCTGGGCTGGAGGAACGATTTCTATGGCTCATTTTTACAGTAGAGTCATCACCTTTGCTTGGAGGACTTGAGAGTCCTTGCTGCGCACTGTGGTGGTGAGCACACCGCAGATTAGGTAGTATGTCATCAATGACAGAAGCTCATTGGAAAATGATGAAGAAAAGACTTTCATTGTGTTTGCACTAATAAATGCTGCAGCCTGCCAGCTGCAATCACCAATAAAACATTGTTACATATTTTTTTGTATATCATCATAAATATCATTATCGCAAATATTCTTGAAATATCATGATATAATGCCATCAGAATGAGAGTCCAAACAGCTGATAAAAACATCACAAAGATCCACACCACTCCAGTCCATCATTTAACATCTTGTGAAATGAAAAGCTGCATGTTTGTAATAAACAAATCCATAAAGATGTTTTTGAAAGGATAGTTCACCAAAAAATGAAAATATGCTGTTAATTTATTCACCCTCCAAGATGTAGCTATCTTTTTTTCTTCAGTATATAAGTAAAGATTTTTTAACTGAAACCATGGTCCTTAGTGATTCATAAAATGCAAGTCAGCAACTGCTCGTCTTTGTGAATAATAATAAAAAAAGCATATCAAAGACACCTGACGATTTATTATGGTTTTGTGAAGCAAAATTGAACATTATTTACGACATTATTACCTGTGATCCAGAGCCTCAGGCAAATGTCTGTAGTGATGTCCAGTTTGATAACTAATTGTTATTTTGAACCAGTTGTTTTTGGTGAACTACTTGAACCAGAATAATCTGAAACAGTTCACGAATTGAGCAGCACAGATCTACAAGTTACTAAATAAAAACTCACTTTCAGATGCCTGACAGTCACTGCGACTCAAAATCAGCCAAAATACCGACATAATCATATGATGCTGTTTTTGCCATATCATTCAGCACTCCAGTTCCTCTTACTGTCACTGAACTGAACTGAAGACCAATGAGCCTCTAATATGCACATATGTGAACCGAGCACTTGAATGAAGGGGCCAAATGGAAGTTTTTATGGTTTCTCATTGTTTATGTAAAAAGGTGAGCTGATGAACAAAAGTTAACTTTGCTTTAGACATGTGACACATCCACGTTTCACATGATGGTGCTTTAATAATAGTTGTGGATTACTGTGATGTTTTTATCATCTGTTTGAACTCTCATTCTGACGAATTCACTGAAAAAATAAATAAAAAAGAAATGTAACAAATATAGTTATTTTTCTTACTATCTATTTATCTAAAACGTATGACTCTGGCTGTTCAAATAAGATGTGACAAGAAGTTTCTTATCTACATTTATCATTATTAATCTGTAGGCTAAAAACATTTAAAAAGAGTCACGTAATTATAATTCTGGAAATTGTTGTTATATGGCAAGGCTAGAACTTAAACTTTGAAACTGTTGGTTAGCCTTTCTTTTATCGTTTTGATTATTGTAGCTACATTGTTTGTAGTAGCTAACGCTTTTAAGTAGCCTAAAATATTAAAATAGTATAGATTTCAGTGAAAACCATGAAAAAAACATGGTGGTTTTTTGTTGTTGTTGTTGTTGATGAGCCATTAAATTACTTGAGACTTGAATCGGACTCCTGACCAAAGACTCGAGACTTGACTCAGACTTCAAGTTAAAGACTTATGAACATCTCTGAGCTTGAGCCTTATGGTTGCCTGACACTTGAGACTGACGGTTTAAAAGTTATTAGCGATATCGTACTTCAAGGTTCTTTTATTTATTCGTCACATACTCAATTATACAGGATATAATCAGTAGTGAAATGTAAATCAGGTCAGGTCTGCTCAATGGACAGTGCAAAATACGTAACACAACACAAGAGCATATATATAAATATAGGTAAAAAATAAAGAGTAAAATGTGCAATAAAATAAAATGTGCAAAACAGTATACTGTGGACTTAATAAATAATAATATAAACAGGGATGTGCAAGAGGAATGTGCAAACAGGTTGTACCGGGTATATATACATAGCAGCAATGCAGATGATGTAGAATAGTGAATGTTTTACAGTTTATTAAATTGAGTCCTGTAAATGTTATTTGACCGAGTTTGAGTTTAGGAGCCTGATGGCCTGAGGGAAGAAGCTCCTCCTCAGTCTCTCAGTTTTTGCCATCATGCTCCTGAAGCGCTTGCCAGATGGCAGTAGAAAGAAAAGACGGTTACCGGGGTGATTTGAGTCCTTTCGACCGCTGTAGCACACCCGTCAGGCCAATTGGGGCGAGCCTCGGTTACGTTGTAGTCGGTGTGAGTACTACCATCCCTCTAAGTTTCAAGCCTCTACAACTTAGGGTTTGGTCTGCACGATCAGTTTTACAAAGAAATCGCTCATCCTTGACCATTCTAAAAATTACAATAGTGTTTCAGCGCTATGCACTTGAACCCCTAACAAAAACAAACAAACAATACAAACACAAACAAACCCTACATCTTGGATTGCCTGATGGTGATTGCTTTTTAAGGACATTTTTGGGTGAATTCCTTCAACCAGTCACAACATAACGGCCCATTCACACCATGGACGTTTTTCAGTTTTTATGGATAAAAACCATTGGAAGGCAGCCAATCAGAATCCACAAAAATTTAAAGAGCATGAGCATTTAAAGTGACTGATGACACAACTGCAGCATGGGCTTTTACAGAATGTTATCATTCCCTGATCAAATTGTGTTTTCCTCATTTTTGTCACTTTCTAGAGGATTACTATTTTTGTTTTAGATTACTAGAGTACTGGGATGCTGGAGTGATGATCCTTTGTGATAATGATGATGATGATGATGATGATGATGGCAGTCGTGATTAGCTTTTATAACAACGATGACAGAGAGAAAAGGAGAAACAAATGAAAAAAAGAAGGACATGTCAATAAAATGTGATCAAATGTGATTTTAGTAGCGCTAGGAAATTAAACTTGTACTCACATCCCAGAACACGAAAGGAGATTGGGTTCGCCACTGAGTACTGAGACGCCCATAGGTTGCCAGATCCTCTTCAAAAATCACTTCCTAAAGTGACCAATTTTTAACGGCGTCGATTAGGTAAATTACAAATTAGGTTGGTTCGTAAAGGTGTTAAATATATCAGTCATGCACTGTAGAGCGCGTTGCCCCATTGCTTGGAGTGTCGCTTAAATCAATTCCAGCGCGCACTGGCTGTGTCTCAAAATCTAGTAAGCTGACTGCCTAGACAACATATTTGGACATCATATGCGTTCACCTACAAATGCAGTTTAGAGTCTCGCTATTTTGACTCTCTGTGCTTCTCCAGTTAGAGCTCACTGTAACAGTACGCTCCCGTTTGCGCATCTCTCTCAGAGCCTTGCAATAAAGTAGCCAATGCGAGCGCGTCAGGAATGATGTGTGTGTGAGAGAGATATAGATAGATAGAAAGAGAGAGAGAGAGAGAGAGAGAGAGTCTGTGCTGCTCCAGTTTGTCTGATTCTCCAAGGCGAGACGGTGGCGCATGTTCCAGCAGCCGGTAAAAAAATGCAGCGCTGTTTTTCTCTCTCTCTGGCACGCCGTCAGACAGAATCCATCCCCCGCTCCCAGCAGCCACAGCAGCAGCACCTCAGGGCTGGAGCATGAGGCGCACATCCAACAGATCTCCGGGAAAATATGGTACTTGATCGACTCAGCGGTACGTCGGATGTAGCGGTCTGTGGGTGGGCTGCTGCTGCTGTTTCCTCAAGTGAAAGACTACTGGGTTCGGTTAGGGAGGAGGGGGGTTAGGTGAAAATGCAATTTGGGACATTGCGACAGTTCTGTAGCTCTTTTCTATCGCATTTTAAGCCACCCCAGGACATCTCGAAGCCGGAGCTGTTGATAGAGGCACGGAACGGCAGGTGAGGCGATCGATACCCGCTCATCGATCATCACACCAGAGCTAAACAAATACAGAAATACATTACAGACACATCCAGTGTTGTATGTTGATATTCTGGTTTGAACTTACAAAGCTATTTATTGACATAAATGAATGCTGTTTATTTAATATTAGGTTGTTGGACTATTTAGCACATGTAAAACATTTAAAAAGGTGCAGTTTTTAACCTTATAGCTAGCTGGTGTGACTTTTAAACTGTGTTTAATTTAGTCATTTAGCAATTTGATTTATAATATTCTTAAATGCAACCACTTTATTTTAAAGGCTGACAAAGAACGCTTTGTAATTTACATCATATAGTGATGTTGTTGCCAGTGCACTTTGGTATTTATTTATTTATAACAAAATCCCAGATGGATTTATAGGTCAATGGGACAACGCAGGTCTTTCTTTTGCCCCCTTTTATAGTGCGTTGTTATACTTTTCTTTTTTAATTTAAATTCTTCTATGTGCAAATTTCTATAGAAGTTTATTTTTGTGTTATAAATTTGCTCCCCCTCATGCTTTTTTTTTGCTGATTCTTTACTGGAGTGGATTTGAGAGTTTCTTTACTAAGCTAATTCAGACTATGAGGAGCCTTGAGCTATTTATAACTCAATCACAATAACTTGCTATGGGGAAAATGTCCTAGTGAGTCATTCAGTGAAGACTTGATTTATTAAGCAATATTATGGCATGCCTAGAAACAGTGCATATGGGTTATATCATAATGCAAACAAACAGCAGTTTATTTTTATTCACAACATGCAGGCTACATAATCATGGTTTCTTGGATGGGTTTATTCACAGGCGCCTTTCACAAGAGTCTTGTGTTCACAGGAGCGTCTTGTTCAAGTAACACTTTGTCATGTGCTTGTCTTCTGCATGGATTTGAAAAATTGCTTGGTAGCAATAGTCCTATAAAATGTACAACATGTAAAATATAACACTAAAAACACAAATAATACAGATTAATTAGCCTTGTCTTGAGTGTTTGCATTAGTGCTTGAAATTGTGTGGCTGTGCATAGTTTGCATATGTTGAAAAAACCATAGGCTGAATTTTTATTTCAAGTCAGAGTGACATGGCATTCTCATTCATTAATTAATCTGACATATTTCTTAGTGAAACGGTATATTAAATGAGGTAGGGTGGTATTTTTATGAGCTATAATTCACAAAGAACTTTCAAAATGTATGAGTCGAAACGGCAGCAATAATTTTTTAGGGTCGCAATTTATGTTGTCACATCCTGGTTTTGGTTGTTAAGATGTTTTGGTCTGTGTTGTGTTCATATCAGAATTATTTGGAAGATTGTTGGTTTTGCACTAAGGTTCGGATGCCAGCATTCACACTTATTTTAAATGGAACGCACTAAAAGAACAATCCGATAGTTCCTTTTTTTATCCCTCACGTTATTCATTTGCTAGATATTGGACAATACTGAAAAATACTGATGTTACTCAAACTGGTTATAAAAATGTAAAATTTTTTTTTATAACAAAATAGCTTATACATTTTTGGTTATATTCTTTTATCAGTTTGTTTTATTTAAAATTATTTTTGGTACTGATTGATTTTCCTCATTGATTTGAGCTTATTCACCACATTGTTTAAAATAAAATATAGCCAATATTATCCACAGATAATGTTTTCTTCACTCAAAATCTGAGGTGCATGAGTTTTAGTTAACAGGCCCATGATCAATCACTTCCAAAAAGAAATACAAATCCCAAGATTTGGTGATAATAAAGCATAATGAAAGATTGACAAGCAATGTTTAATATGGCTGGTCATTTTTGACCAGGAGCCCCAAATTATTATTATTATGTAAAGGATTTAAAATTTTTACATTGTAAAATTATTACATTTGGATGAAACTGATCAAGGCAAGTATTTTTGTAGTTTCTAGCAGCATGCTTTAAAGGGCACCTATTATGCCCCTTTTTACAAGATGTAATATTGGTCTTGAGTGTCCCCAGAATGTGTCTTAAGTTTCAGCCCAAAATTCCCCACAGACCATTTATTATAACAGCTGAAAAATTTCATTTTTTGGGGTGTCTAAAAACGAGCTGATTTTGAGTGTATGTCTCCAGAAGAGGGCATCTCGTATACGTGTCTCTTTCTGCATTGCATATCTGTAGCAATAAACACAGCCAGAAGAAGCAACGTAACTGAGAGCGAGCGAACTAGTGTTCAGCCGTACCTATGGGAAGTCAAATGCACTGAAAGTGGGACAAAGCAGCACAATGTTACAGAGTTTGCGACACGCTGACCTGTCATTGGCGCTGATCAATGGACCGAGCCGTGCGACCCTGCTACCGAAACAAATATCGCACTACGAACGGAACGGAACAAACTAATCTCACAAGCACGGCGCTGATCAGTTAAAATACTTAATGTACAAACACAAATACGGTTAAAACGCTAAGCACAATAACGACATAACATTCACATAAGAGTCTGGAGTGATGCACCTGTTTAGGTAGATTTTGAGGCGCATTACCTTGAAAAATGAAAGTAATCTACTTCAGCCCCTCGGATGTTTGGAGAAAATTAAGACTCTTATGTTCAGTCTTACATCCAAACACAGAGCATTAGGATTTCTTGTGAGACATTGTTGACGTTACAGCTGCTCGAGCGCGGAGAAAATGAAGGACAGCATAACGCAGGGCTATCAATCAACCCCTGCGGCCCGGTCCTCCGAAATATGACGTCACACTGCGGTGAGAGTCAAAACAGCAGGCCTAGTGAGACTGACTTGGTTTAAAGGGGAAAAAATGAAGATTAGGTGAATTTTATTATTGTAGGGTGGTTGTGTTCACACACTGCCCACACACATTTATGTCCAAACACCATGCAAAAGTAGATTTTGTATAATAAATGCTCCTTAAAAAAAAGAAGAAAAAAAAGATGACCCGGAATAGGCTATGTTTCAGGAAAGTAAATATAGTCATTGTTGACTCACTTTTTACTCAAACATCAAGCAGGGGAGGACTTGAGCATAGATTTAAGTGTATTAAATTATTTTACTGTCATTAGGAGCATATAATATTCTAGCGTCAGCGTTAGTTCTGGCAGATCACGTGAGTCAAGCTTGCATCAGCTGACTCTCAGCTGATCACATCTACCTATAAGAATACGGCACCTATCAGGTCATCCCTACATAATCCCTACATCCCTACATAATACAGTTTGTATTTTATTTTATTTTTTAGTTTATGTATAGGTAACCACTTTTATATATAGTATATGTATAGTCAAAGCTGACAGTAGGTTAGTTTGTGTATAGGTTTATACTGTTTTACTTCGTGTTGTATATCTGTATTTATGTAGCACCGTGGTCCTGTGAGGCACGACATCTCGTCCCACTATATGTCCACACATGTAGTGGAATGACAATAAAGCTCAACTTGACTTGACTTGACTTGACTTGACTTGATAAGTGCTATTCAGTATTATTCAGCAGCTTTGCTTGCTCGGGAGCAAATTACCCTTCTCCATCCCCAACTCCTCCTTTCTCCACAGTCAGGACTTTTTGACTTAGGGGGTACTCACTTTTGTGGCCAGCGGTTTAGACATTAATGGCTGTGTGTTGAGTTATTTTGATGGGACAGCAAATTTACACTGTTATACAAATTGTACACTCACTACTTTACATTGTAGCAAAGTGTCATTTATTCAGTGTTCTTCAGTGTCACATGAAAAGATATAATAAGATATTTACAAAAATGTGAGGGGTGTACTCACTTCTGTGAGATACTGTGTGTGTGTGTGTGTGTGTGTGTGTGTGTGTGTGTGTGTGTGTGTGGGCATGTTTATGTGGTTTATGAGGACACAAATTTGTATAATGACATGGGTATGACATAGGTATTACAAGGAGAAGGTGATTTATGAGGACATTTTCAGTGTCCCCATAATTTAAAACGCTTATAAATCATACAGAGTGAGTTTTTTTGAGGGAAAATAGAAATGCACTCCTGTGAGGGCTAAGTTTAGGTGTAGGGTAGGTGTAGGGCAATAGCACATACAGTTTGTACAGTATAAAAACCATTACGCCTATGGAAAGTCCCCGTAAACCATAAAAACCAACGTGTGTGTGTGTGTGTGTGTGTGTGTGTGTGTGTGTGTGTGTATATATATATATATAAATAATTATTATTTCTACACATTTCTCAGTGCTGTGTATCTCTTTCCACCGCCCAGCCCTACTTACAATTCTGGTGGTTACAGTATTTGCAAAATCCCTGTACTCACTTAGCAGTGACCCATATCTCAACGGACCATATCATTTTCTTGTATCCCGCTCTCTGTGCTAATGCTGTTGATATTGCATGTGAGTGGTGGGCTACAGAAATGGAATCTGACTCCCTCAGATGTCTAATTAATTGCCGTCCACATTTCGACCTCTTTCACTCTGGCTGATTTACTCCCTCAATCATTGATTATTCAGAAGCTATATTTTCTCTAGTGTACTTTCTTCCCAAAGCACTCGCTCTGAATTATTCAGGCGTTGTGAGCCATCTCCTTTTAATGGAAATCCAAACCGATCGATGGACAGTCAGAGCAGCCCGTCCCGCTGCAGGCTGGAGCTGTTATAATGTTGGACTGGAGGATTCTCTCATTTCATGTAGTGGAAAGTCAAAGAGCTGCAGCTCCACTGATGAAAATAAATATGCATCATATGTCATAAGAGGCATGTTTCAAATGATCTGTTTTGAAGTAAGTATTTTCTGCTCAGTAAGGCTGCATGCATTTATTTGTTTTCAACAATGATAATAATCTAAAATATTTTTGGAGTATCAACAATCAACATATTAGAATGGTTTATGAAGTATCATGTTACACTAAAGACTTGATCACAGCAATAAATAACATTTTCATATATATTCACATAGAAAACAGTTGTTGAAAAAATTCACAATATTGCTATTTTTAATGTATTTTTGATCAAATAAATGCCAGAAGAGACTTCTTTAAATGTTTTCTTGGTTAAATGATTGTAGTTCAACTATTGTAACAATAACTTTCATATTTACATTGTATAATGATTTGCTTCAGATTGTTGGTTAATATTATTCAGTAATAAAAAAAGTATAAAAAACGTTTTAAGAAAATTCTAGCGTACAGTTTGTTTTTATACCTGCACAACACAGACCCTCGATCGAAAACTCTACATGATTGAAGTGAAATGTTTAATGAAGTCTTTGTCTTGTTCTTCAGACAAAGTCTGAAAAATTTTTCTGAAGAAAGTGTGTGTGAGTGCTGCTTACCTGTGCAGATCTCAGTGGCACAGTGCTGGGGTGCTGTGGATGTTTGCAGAGGTGTTGCTAAAAAGGCTGCTGTGTGTGGTTTGTAAAAGTTCTGAGTTCTTTATTGAGTGTTACTATGCAGTTTCCATGGTGTTGCGGGGCATTGCTCAGTGGTTACTTACTGGCCCATCAAATAAAAGCCCACATGGGGATGGGCATTAGGGCAAAAATAAAATCTAGAATTTTTTAGAACATTTGGCAGATTCAAGTAAAATAATTTAGTTTTACTTGTATCTAGTCAACCTAAAAATGTAACTACATGATTCAAGTAAAAATTTTTTATTAAAAGCTCTATTCCAAGTGCAACAAATGAAGCAGGTTTTGCATTACACTGTGCTGCTTTTCCATTGTTTTTTTTTTCTGTGGGAACATGCGGCTGTGGATGTGTTTGACCGCTTTGTTTGCATCATGACCTTTGCAGTGTCTCGTGCATGAAAGGCCATCCTAAAAATGGCACAAAAGTTAAAGGTGCAGTATGAATTATTGTCAGCTAGTGATTGTAATGGGTACTGCAGTCCAAATTCAAAATATTGAAGAGAGTTGTTTCTTTCGTTCCTCCTCCTTAGACTCACACGAGTTGGGTTGAGGACACGCAGGAATGAGCACAATTAAAACAGAAGGCAACAAGCTTTACATCGTAAATTGATAAGTTGATTTATCTGTGTTTTAACATTCCTCTGGTCATAGAGTTTTTTAGATGGATGGTGGGGCTTTTTAGATCTGGTAGAATCTGCGATCTCTGATCCAGTTTGTTTGCTGGCTTCCATGGCTGTGTTTCATGGCATGGCTTACACGCTGTGTTTTCCGGCAACTGGCAACTTGGGGTGTCGAAATACTTTTGGGCAAATTGGGAGTGGGCGCAATCAAACAGACCAGGGCGGCGGTAGGGTGGGCTAAGGGCTGAAGCCTGAATGTTTTCAGAAAAGCCCCAGATGTTTTATTACCATGCCCTGTACACATCATCACTGAGTTTTCATGCGCATTAAAATCACGAACGCGGTTACTCCGTCAGAACTGCCTACTAAAGCTCAGTACTTCTGACTGACATGTAAACTGACCAACCATCGATAAGAATTTATAGCAGATCTTGCCATCTGTCAAATTAAGTTGTTGGTTACTGAGCCCTGTCACTTTTGAAGCAACAAATAGCCTATATATATATATTAGAGGTGGGCATAGATTAATTTTTTTGGAATTAATTTTGAATTAATCTAGATTATTCTAGATTAAAATGGCTCATTTGAATTCTGCCGAGGCATTCAGAACATGTGTGCTACCTAAATAATGACTAAAGTAAGTCTTTGAGAGGCGGGTTTCTCAAGCCAGGTGGCGCATTAGACCAGGGGCTCATCTCCTGTTTCCAAAATGCATCACAAACTTTAATCTCTTCCCGTCCCAATCCACGAAAAACTGGAGGAAAATCCCGTTCCACTCCCGGAAGAATGACTCATTCCCTCCACTCCATGTTTTTTTTTTTTTTGCGATAACTGTCAATTACAGTAAATATAGTACAGATCACAGCGTGCCCACCTTACATTAGTTGAATAAAAACCCAAAATGTCGTTTTTGTTATTTATAGTGAACTGAGAAAAGCCATCTTATTATGCACAGTGTTGCACAGATTCAATTTCATGTAAATCATCCATGCTAACACACCGTCTTCTATTTTATTTTGACATTTCCTCTCTATAGATATATTTTCTATGTACTGTATTTTTAGATATATTCGAGTTTGAAGTTTCTCGCTCAAGTTCACATGAGACCTAAGCGCATCCTGTTTGCTTAAAAGCGCATACGTTTCGTTGTTATTCTGAGTGCATACAAATAAGCGTAGTCTTTACAGATTCGAAAGATGTATTGAAGCTGCTACTTTTTATCTGTATGACCAAAAATGATAATTTTAAGAGCAAGTGAGCACACGGAGCCTGTCTTGCAGCAAGCAACTTCCACAAACACTTCAATAGCGCGCATGTTCTCTAGGTTAACATCATATTGAGCGGCCATGTAAAGTTGCTACTACATACATCTTTCAGATGAAAAGCCACATTTGAGGTTGATGAATGATAGGTGAGCGTTTGGATGTCCTGCCCGATTGTATTACCATAGACCAGCCGTTAACAATCTGTCCATCACGGACTGCGAGCCTCTGGATTCGAAGACTCGTTCTCGCCCCTACAGTGCAATTCGGCTGGTAGATACATCCGGCTAAAATATCAGGGTGAAAGTCATCATAGCTTGCGTGTAGTATAGACCCAGCTCCCAACCCAACTTTGAGAATAGATTAGCGGCGATATTTGTTTTATAAGCCGATAAAGAGTCTCACGTTAACGCACGTTAACGCCGATAGCAACCCACCACTAATATATATATATATATATATCAAATCAAAAGGCAAAAGGCATCAAAGGCAAAAAAGGAAAGCGAAACAAAAGCGTAACAAAATCCAGTAGACTGCATTTATTTTTATTTAAAAACATTGTACATTCTGTAATTCACATTATCTTGTTTGTCATAAAGAATTAAGAATATCTATCATCCAGCAGTTTTTGACTGTCAACTCTTTTAATACATCAAAACAGCACATAAACCCTATTCAGTTGAAGAAAAGATGAAAGTTATTCTCAGTACAATCATCCCTATTTAAATCATAATTTAAAAGCATGTGTAAGGCCACTGAGACAACATGCTGTTGTTGTATAAACTATTAATGTTTAGAACAGTGCAATACAAACACCATTAGAAATTCCTAGTTCACTGTCACACACCATGATATGGGATAAAATGAGAGCCCATTTCTCCAAAAGCAATTGCCAGTTTTAGCGTTTTGCAAAAAGAATATGTGACGAGTGGGGGCGGGGCGAGAGTCGTGGGAGGCGGAGTGAGGCCGGTGGAGTAAATGATAATGAGCGACACCTGCGCCACTCGCGGTCTCGAAGTCCACGGAGGAGCTTGGAAGGGTTAAATGAGGAGTGAAGACAGTGAAAGACGAGAGAGGACCAGGCCTGGATTTTAGTTTGTGAATTGTGTGCGGAGTCGTCCGTGAGGGGCTGCGCTTTTATTTTGTGTTTGTTTATTTTATTATTAAAGTTTTGAATGTTTGCGGTGCCGCCTCCTCCTTCCCATATCTAAGAACTTCATTGGTGCTGAAATCCGGAGGAAGGAGACACGCTGTCAGAGAGCCCCTGCTGAGGGATTGCGGTGCTGATTTGGTGAGATCAGCTCAAGTTACCCACATAGACAACGCACCAGACAGGAATTTGGTGGTACCGATCTCAATTCTCTTTATTTCACAATAAGGTGAGGAGAGGGTGGGGAGAAAATCTGTAACTTAAAGTCTTTCTTCCTTTCGCTCTGGGGCAGCAGATCAATCTCTCTAAAGGAAGACAGAACAGATGGAGGTTAGTCAAAGATGTTCAGGCTACACAATCCCACTGAGCCACTGTCCTCCCAAACTTGTTCTGTCTCTCTGTTTAGGGGTCCAACATTCAGCAGCTGCTCATCTCTCTGGCTGGCAGTGTACTGAGGCCTCTCTAGTCCCTTTTATGTGGTAGTTGTTAATTGTCTCTAACAGCCTGCAGCTGAGGCTCTCTGTTAGAGGAGAAAGGGTTAACACCTGTGTTGGAGCTATCCCTGGTCCAGAACCCTCTTACTGGGTGGCTCAGCCCTGGTTACTTCCTCTGATGGAGCTCTCCGTGGTGCTGAAGGTGCCCAGGTTGCATTGTGGGGGACAATACTTCTTCTTGGTCTCCCCATACCCCCCCTTCCCAGCTCCAGGCTCCTGCTCGGAGCGTACATCCCACAGCAGTCAAGTCTTCTGGACATTGCATCTGCAGAATTTCAGCCGGTGTTCCACCGTAAATTGGAAGTCCTGCAACCTTGAAGAAACCACTGATTGATCCATGCATTTTTCCCTTTGTTTTGAGACTTCCATTTGAGTGGGGCATTATCAGTTACCAAGATAAATTTCCGGCCCAATAAGTAATATCTCAATTTCTCAACAGCCCATTTGATAGCAAGGCATTCTTTTTCTACTGTTGCATAGTTCTTCTCATGAGAAAGTAACTTACGGCTAATAAACATGACTGGGTGTTCCATACCCTTTAGTATCTGGGATAGCATGGCCCCAACTCCTAACTCCGAGGCGTCTGTTTGTAGAACAAAGGGTTCATTGAAGTTTGGGGCTTGCAGGATAAGTTCACAACTGAGGGCTTGCTTTAGGTCAGTGAAAACTGCTCTGCTTCCTTAGTCCATCTCACCTGATTTGGGTGGCACTTGTCAGTTCAGTTAAGGGGCTGCTTTTGTGGCAAATCTAGAAATGAAGGGTCGGTGTAGCCGACTAGCTCAAAATGAGTTCACCCCTTCTTGGTTTTGGGGCTGGGGCCAGGTGGATTTAGTCAATCTTCTTAGATTCGGTTTCATTCCCTCTTCTGACAGTGTACCCCAGGTAGTTGGCTTCCCTCTTGGGCTAGTGAACACTTGTTTGGGTTTGCCGTTAGAGCTGCTCTCTGTAATGCCTGTAGGACCGCCTCTAGATGGTGAAGATGTTCCTCCCAACTCCTGCTGTGAATGACAATGTCGTCTAGGTGCAGCTGCAGCATATTGTTGCCTTTGAAATGTTGCGGGAGCCATGTGGACCCGAAGGGAAGAACCCGGTATTAAAGGCCCCACCTGGGGTGGAAAAGCCTGTCTTTGGTTTGGCTTCAGGGTTAGTGGCACTTGCCAATAGCCTTTGGTCGAATCAAGTGTTGTGATGAAGCATGCAGGACCCAGCCGTTCGATCAACTCATCTATTCTTGGCATTGGGTATGTGTGTCAAACTTGGAAATCTCATTCAGTTTCCTGTAGTCATTACAGAATCGTGTGCTTCCATCTGGTTTCGGCACCAAGACAATGGGGCTTGACCACGCTTTGGGACTCTTTGATAAGTCCTAGGTCCTTTTCTTCACCTCCTCCCGGATAACTTTCCTTTGTGCTTCTGGAATCCGGTGAGGTCGAAGCGAAAAATCTTCCAGGTTGATTCACGATATCATGGGTTATCAGAGGTCTGCCTCGTGAGCTCAGAGAATACATATACTAGTTCCATACTAGTTCTCGCAACTCTTGCCTCTGCCTGGGGGAGAGTTGACTATCCATCTTTACCTCGGGAGTTACGGGGGTCTTGACCCCAGCTCCAAAGACGTCACTCGGAGAGGGAATTGGTTCGTGCCACGGCTTCAAGAGGTTTACATGGTACATGTGCTGGCCCTTTCTCCGGCCGGGTTGGCGCACTCTGTAGTTGACTAGGCCCGTCCGTTCTATAACTTCATAAAGTCCTAGCCTCCTGGCAAGGAATTTGCATTCACTGGATGGGATTAAAACCAGTACCTTTTCTCCCGGGTGAAATTCTCGAACCTGTGCCCCTTGGTTGTATACCCGGGCCTGCTGTTGTTGGGCCTGCTGCATGTGTTCTCGTACAACTGGCCAGATATTTGTCATTCGATCGTGCATTTGTTCTACATACTCGATGATGTTGTGATACCGTGATGGCTGCTACCGGCTTTCCTTGGCGAGTCAACATCCACGGTCGTCGCCCATAGAGGAGCTCGAAGGTGAGAACCGGTGAGCTCTGTGGGACTTCTCAGACAGAAAACAAGACATACAGTAACAACTGATCCCAATTTCTCTTATCAACGTCAATGAATTTCCTCAGCATTTGTTAAAGAGTTTTGTTAAATCTCTCGACAAGCCCATCAGTCTGGGGATGGAATATGGAGGTTTTGAGTTGTTTTCACCCTTCAGCTTTCATCACCGTGAACATGAAGCATGAGCCTTGGTCCGTAAGGATCTCATTGGCTATCACCCAGCTAAAGAGCTGTACCAGTTCCTTGCCACGGCCTTTGAGGTGGCCGACCGGGGTATTGCCTCTGGAAAGCAGGTGGGCATAGTCGAGATGACCAAGAAGATATCTGTGTCCCGGCTGGACTTTGGCAGGGGGCCATACAATATCAGGTGCAATCCTGCTGAAAGAGGTTTCAATTATAGGCAGAGGAATATGTGGATTTCGATATGTTACCTTGGGACTATGAAGCTGACACACAGAACAGTGTCAAAAATAGTCTTCAACAGCTTTCTTGATGCCGGGCCAATAGAACCATGTGAGGATGCGCTCGTAGGTCTTCTCTGACCCCAGGTGGCCTCCCAACAAGTGAGTGTGTGCCAAGTACAACACCTTAGAAGTATATGCTTTGGGGACCAACAAATTGTTCACAAATTTCCCCTCTTCACTGATCCACTCTATATAACAACTTATTTTTTATCATGAAATGTGGATACGTCACTCTACTCACCCCCTCTTGTAGTTGGCCCTCAATCATTTGTGCACTCCTCCACGCCTGTGCCAAAACATGATCTTGCAGCTGGGCAGTGCCGAATCGTCCCAACCTTTCTCCCTGGAGGGTCTCTGCTGGGGGAAATTCAGAGAATACTTCATATGATTCTAGGTCTTTGCGTACTTGCGCTCCTCCCTGGTCTTCTGAGGCAGTGGCGGTGGAGTCGCAACGTTCTTCCTCCCCTCTATCCTCCACTGGGCTCATTGCTTCTGCATCAGTAGACTCTTCAGGGGTTGGAGTAGGGTGGTGTCTGAACGACAGATGACTCCGGTGTCGTGGAGGTTTCTTCCCTTCTGCATTTCGGTCTGTCCAGTAGGCTGCAAAGGCCTGGCAGTCTCTGCCAACCAGCACCGGGACGGGCAAGCACTCCACAACCCCTGTGCGTACTCTGAACTGGCCCGAGGGGTAACCATGCTTATTTCAGCAGTGGGGTAGTTCCTAGTGTCCCCCATGAATACAGGATCTTTCTTCCCATGCAAATACATTTTGAATACAAATCTTTCTTCCCATGTGCGGCCCTGCAAACTCTGGCTGGACTAAGGTCACCATGCTCCCAGAGTCAACAAGGGCTTCAGTGTCTTTACCCCAATCTTGACAGGAACCTGGGGGCAGCTGCCCCTCATGAGCCCAACAGGTGGTGAGAAAATGACACTGGAGTCTTAAAGAGGCTGTGGCGCTTGCCGTGGGCATGAGCTCCTCTCTACCTGGGCAATCCCGGGCCAGGTGTCTCTCTCTTCCACACGTAAAACATTAGAACACAGCAAGAATCAGCAGAGGCCTCTCATACCTCCAATTTCCTTGAGCTTTCAGGGCTCTGGCTTGAGTCACCTCAAGGTGTTTCTTGGGGGTCTCTCTTTCTTGTTTTGGTTTCCAGGAGGTGGATTTGTTTTCATCAGGTTTCAGCAAGCTTACGGTCACCTGGTGATTTTCTGCGATCCCTGTTGAGCCACATATTTCTTAGCATCTGTTGGCAGGCCTTGTATGCAACGGTCGATCACCACCCTCTCTACTGAAGTTGGCCCATCTCCTTCTGTGGTTACCTGAGCCCGTGCTGGAAGGGTCACCTGGTATCTCCAGCTATGAACTCGCTGTGCCTTAGCGGGTAGGCTAAGCCCATATTGGGCGAGAACCGCTCTCTTGACCACCTCATAATTGACTGCCTCATGGGGTGAGATCCCGGCAAGCCTTCTATGCCTCCCGGTCAGGAAAGTATCAAATTTGCCAATCAGCCCTTGGCCATCTCTCTCGCTGAGACACCCTCTCAAAGAGGTCAAAGTAGGTTTTAACATCATCATCTTTATTCATTCAGCAGCTATGTAACAAGAAGAGAAAAAAGACATGGGCTCGGGTCGGACTCTGGCGGAGAATTCTGATAAGCTGTTAGAAAAGGGCAGAGTCCGTGCAAGGCTCTATATTCGTTCCCTTGTTTCAATTAAAAGTTCCCCTTGGCTCAGCGAGCCCCAATCTGCCCAGGCCCATATGCACCCAGGCGCTATGCCACTGATTAGAGAAAGTTTTATAAATGCCTCTATAATTTGTGTTTTATTTTTAAATTATATAGAATAATAAAATAAAACGCAAATTGTAATCAGGCCTGTTTTAGGCCTTTTCTTATTTTTACATTTTAGACATCCATAAATTATCCATAAATGGAAAAAAATGACTCGCCATCGCTTCACTAGACGTGCCTTTAGAGAGAAATGCATCTTTAGGACTACTGAAATAGTTTCTATTTTCCATTTGAATTATTTAGCTTTAAAATAGTAATTTAAAGCTTTATATATATATATATATATATATATATGCACTTCAGCTTCGCTCCACTCAAACGATTGTATAATATGCATCTAACAGTGCGCATTTATCTAGGAAGAACATTTAAAATATCATTGCGATATGCTTGAACTGTTTTATATCTATAGATTTTATTTTAGGCAAGTCGTGATGATTTGAGAAGGCTATAAATTGATCAAACATATGCTATGATCAACTCAGTGGAAAAAAAGTGCACAAAAAATCATTGCATTTACACATTTTTTGAAGCTAAGTGGTTGCCATCAATGTATTTTAGCTAAATACATTGAAATTATGTAATTTCAATTTAAACAAAGAAATTAGGTTGCCTTTACACATTATTTTATTTATTTATTTAGACTAGGTGTTTGCAACCACTTACCTTATAAATGTATTATCTTTTTTTCTGTGTGTCTGCCGCTGCACACATGAACGTAATACTACTACTAAAATTATTAAAACCTTATATTTTAAAAGGAATAATCATACAATATTTGTTCAATGTTGAAAACTACTTTATTTTCCCCAAAAAATTAAACTAAAAATAAAAAAATGTAGATTCATAGACAGGGCTTTGCCTAAGTCAATATTAGGCCATAGTTCAATTAGGACATTTAAGAATTTTTTATAAACATGCCCTAGAAAAAAACATTACTGATGTGCAGCTTAAGACAAAACAAAAGTACTGACGTTACATTTACAACTACATAAGTCATTTTGCAGACGCTTTTATCCAAAGCGATTTGCAATTGGGGAATACATAAAACAATTCATCTTGAAGAGACAAACAGACAGAGGAAGTGCTCGTAACATGAAGTCTCAGGCATTGTTCAAATAAGTACAAGCTATCAAGGGAAGGAGAGAAAGATAAAGTTTAGGATGAAGTCAAGTCGAAAGAGATAAGTTTTCAGTTGTTGCTTGAAGATTGACAGCGATCCAGCGTTCCGGATAGGGGTGGGAAGATCATTCTACCAGCCAGGAATGGTGAAAGAGAATGTTCTGGAGAGTGATTTTGAGCCTCTCTGTGATAGCACCACGAGGTGTCGCTCACTAGCAGATCTCAGACTTCTGGAGGGGATGTACTGTAGATTCATAATAGTGAGTGGAAATAGGAGGGTGCTGAGCCTGTGGTTGTTCTATATGCAAGCACCAGTGTCTTGAACTTGATGCGAGCTGCAACTGGTAGCCAGTGCAAGGAGATAAAGAGAGGTGTAACATGGGCTCTTTTGGGCTCGTTGAAGACCAGTCATGCAGTCAAGACCAGATTTACATTTTAGTATTGGACTAGGCTTAAGCATTGTCTGTGAAACCGGGGGATAATTACTTAGACATGTTAAGTCCCGAAAAATTGTAATAGAAAAAAACAAAACAACGAAATTTAAAAAAAAAAAACTGATTTCATAGGGTTCTACCAGAGCTGCCTCTCTCTTTTTAGGTGGAACTCACAGGGGGAGGGGGAAGGGGGAGTGGGTACATGTCAATGATGTAAAAAATGTGGTCACATGATCTGTTAAGGCAAAGTGGAGAGGTTTCTGTTGCGCATCCAGGAATTTATTTGGTAGATATGTTTCCATCATAGTTTATGCATGTTTTCTTCTGTTTCGTTAAGAATAAAAGAAAAAAAATCCTCCTCAACTGATTGCATACGTTTTTTAATGCACATTTTCACATAAGTGCACATTTCCATCTAGTGTTTTTTTAATGCAATATCTCAAAATGTGCATTCGAATATGTGGATGGAAACAGCTAATAAGTTTATGGGATTTTTCCACTTTTATTTGCCATCTGCCAAACTTTGAATCTGATTACTTTGAACAGTAACAGTAAACCTTTTCCTCAACCAGCCGCATTATTTGAGTCATAATTTCTAAACAGTTTGGGCTGAGTTATAGCAATAACAACAGTGAGTGTTGCCTTATCATGCAGCACTAATAAGGTCAGGGCAGATGCAATAGACAAGGTGACGATAAATCAAGACTTGGAGTTTAGTGTTGGTTTATTGATCCTTAAGCTGAGGTTAAATTTTAAATAATGGCATTTATCTGGCAGGATATTTGTCCCAATGAGATCATTGATTGGTTGATTAACAGCATTGTCAATCTACTGAGTGGATTCCAACAAATGAAATATGTCTTTGAGCCTCTGTCGCAGTCATTGTAACACTAAGTAGCCAATAAAGAGCAGAAAGAGATGATGACACTATTGGGAGACCTTCATTGAGGGTTTCCTTCATTGAGTTTGAAGAATAAGATAAGTTTTTGCCTAGTAGGTCAAGGTTCTCAGATTACGTTTGTAGTTATTTATTTAGGACAGACGAGTGTCTAGCAATAATATTTCATCATATTATTTAGCCGAATACTTCGATTGTCTTTTTACCTTTTGTAAGATTTAGTTGTGCAGGAACAAAGAAAATGTGAAGCATACATGTGGAGATGTTCAATATATTTCAAGAAAACAGGAACTAGCTGGAGGATCAGTTGTAGACTAATTTTACTTGACTGTGTACTAATATTTAACTAGCATAAATAACAAAAATGGGAAAGGAAAAGAAAAGATGTGACTTGTGGCCAAGTATGGTGCATTTCACCCATCCAAGTGTACACACACACAGCAGTGAGTAGTGAACAAACACACACACCATGAACACACACCCAGAGCAGTGGGCAGTCATTTTTGCTGCAGCACCCGGGGAGCAGCTGGGTGCCTTGCTTAAGGGTCTCACCTTTGGGTTACAAATCTGATTCTCTAACCGTTAGGCCACGACTGCCCACTAGTGTTACTTTTTAGAAGAGTAAATAACATGACAATACATTGTTATTTCTAATTCTTCACTTTGTATTCTTTCTTCTCTATCTCATTTGGCTAAAGGCTGGAATACACTAAACATTTTCCCCAGATATTGCTAGGCCTGGGTTAAAATATTGATTTCTTGATTTTAATTGATTCTAATTTTGATGAACCGATATCGATTGTTAAATCCCAAGAATCGGTCTATGCCAGGGGTCGGCAACCCGCGGCTCGCGAGCCGCATGCGGCGCTTTCATCCCTCTGCGGTGGCTCCCTGTAGCGTGGGTGTACAATACGCGGGGGAGGTGTCCCCCGACTTTTAATACAACCTAAACTCTTCCCCTGCACTTTTTCTCGGTCAAGTGTATTAAAGTAGAGGTTGTCAAGGGCCAATGTGAGTAAATATAGATTTAAATTAAAAGAGAATAGATAGTAACGTCGTTTTGGAATGCGTTTTATTCGTATGCAAAATGATGTGAATATCACAGAGCGCAGAACACTCTCACACGCTGTATGTTTCGTTCATTCTCGAAGCCAGAGGGCGCTCTCACGCAGAAAGTCCAAAATGGACTCATAGAGAAGTAATATAAACTTTTTACAGGCATCCTGCTATCGCTGTAGCTAAGCTGAATAACAAGCATAAAACTTAGATGATGAAACCTGAAGACGATATGGTTTGTGTGTTTTTCAAGTCTTCTCCAGGTAATAAATATGAATGATACAGTAGTAATTGACAGCATTAATTACAGTACAGAAGCTATACAATATGTGACCCTGGACCACAAAACCAGTCTTCAGTGTCAATTTTTCAAAATTTATACTTCAGCTGAAAGCTGAATAAATAAGCTTTCCATTGATGTGTGGTTTGTTAGGAGATTGAAAATCTGGAATCTGAGGGTGCAAAAAAATCGAAATCGCTTTTAAACCTGTCCAAATAAAGTTCTTAGCAATGCATATTACTAATAAAAAATGAATTTTTTATATATTTACAGTACAAAATATCTTCATGGAACATGATCTTTACTTAATATCCTAATGATTTTTGGCATAAAAGATAAATCGATCATTTTGACCCATACAATGTATTTTTGGCTATTGCTACACTTAAGACTGGTTTTGTGGTCCAGTGTCATTTATATTTTCTTCCTTATTCTGTGATAAAAATGGAAAAAGTGTTTGCAGTATATATTGATTGTACACTCATAACCATAAAATTGTCATTAGTAAAATATTTATAAAAAATAAGACAAATTATTGGTTATTGTCTAGTGTTGTGGCAATTTCTTTCTAACAAACATCATCACTGAGTAAGAGACACTCTGAGTCCATATTATAATAATAAAGGTATTTATTCCCTTGCAAGAGAAGATCCCTCATGCACTAACACACATAGCTGTAAGTCAGTCAGGAGCGAGAGAGAGAGATAGAGAGAGAGAGAGAGAGAGATAGATAGATAGCGCGCTAAGGAGAAGCAGTGCCGGTCTGTTTTATAGTCCTTTCCTTCCAAGGCCTCCTCCTTCCCTCCTCTACAGGGAGGGATACCAGTTTGTTTATCTATTAATGGTTATACAGAAAAGGGCAGGCAAATGCCCCCTTGACCCCCTGACCATCTGCGTTTCCTTACCTCTATCACTTCCCAATCATAGTAAATCATCACACAAAGAATGCTTATCTAACTACGAGAAGAAAACATATAATGCATACATCTGAAATCTATGTCTCACTGTTTGATTACTGCCCAGAAGGAAAATTCCTTTACAATTCCTCCCTGTTTATCATTCTCTGATAACTGATTAATCAAACATTGTAATAATAATGGTAAATAATAATAAATACAAGTTCAAGTCATTAATCACACTTATACTCTTCATCTCTGATTTTCACATAAATGATCACTCTCCTTGAACCTGTGAAGTAAGTTTTTTGAAAATTTGAAAAATGCTTAGGCTGTAAATGTTTAGCAAGCATAGTAAAGATTTCATTCTATGGCCGGGCTAAATGGACAGGCCTTGCTGTCGCACTCTCGGCCTAAACCGAACCCTCAGTCACCATAGTATAAACAAGAAAAAGTATAGTTCATAGTAGGAAATAAACATATCAATTTATCACTGTTGAGTTACTTCTGTAATATAAAATGTAAATATTAAAAGTATATAAAAATCCCTCAGTTTCAACCCCTCTCCTTGTACGTCATCTCGTACACGGATAACTGCTGCTTTTAACCTTCTTTACATATCAATCATCCTTAGGAAGAAAAATAGAAACATCATAACTCAAATAACACATTTCACTGTAACTTCCGCTACTTGTGTCATCATATTGTTGGTCTGATCGCCTGTTGGTAACACCTTCAGACCTGTTGTGAAGTGTAGTATTACCAAGCAAATTGTCACTGACAACAAAGTCATTATACATGTGGTCTTAAAACAGGCCACACATTCCTGGCACTCTGAATGGGTGCCACAGCCTTGGACGCTCCATTCTCTCAGTTACTCTGAATCAAAGGTGCTGTTATGACCAGAGAAAGTACTGTTTTTGAAGCACTAAGAGTCTTATCTGTTCTGTTGATTACGATGTTCACCCGTATGCCGGTTGCGCCTAAACACACAGCTGCAATGCAAGGGCTTTTCAAACTGGATCTTAGCATTTATTGACACTCGCGTTGAACCTCCTCCAGCGATTGCTCCGCCTCCGCAATGGGCGGCACCCTCCTGCAATGGTTTACGTGCACCCACGTAGCCCTCTCTGCAACCTTCACCGCTGTGTGCGTCACCAGAAGCACCTGGAAAGGCCCTAGCCACCTTTTCGATTTCCAGCTCTTTCTCCTGTGATCACGAATCACCACGAAATCACCAGGTCTGACCTCGTGCAGGAATGTCTCAGCAACCTTCAGCTTTTACCTGCACAGAAATATTTGACAACAGACAAGAAATTTCCTTGCAGTAATTCAACCTGTCATTCTCACACACATCCGTTGATGGCAGCCTTTGTTTACCCCCTTCTATGCCCATGAATGGTGGCCTACTAAACAAAATTTCAAATGGGCTCAGGTTTGTTTTTACTCTTTTTCTCATTCTCATGTACATCAGTACAATTGGGAGGGCTTTAAGCCAAGTCAGACCCGTCTCTTCACAGCATTTCGCCAATTTGTTCTTATTTTGTCTGGTTCTGCCTCTCTACTGCCCCACCTGACGAGGGCGCGTAGCTGCAGTGTGTTCTCATGTCAATTCCCAAGAACTGACCCACCTGCTTTATTGCATCATTGACAAAGTGTCTGCCATTATCAGAACTGATTTTTCTTGGAATTCCCCATCTCGGGACGATCTCGGTTAACAGAGCCTTTGCCACTGCCGCCGAATCTTGTTTCGAGGTTGGGAAGGCCTCAACCCATTTTGACCACATGTCAACCATCACCAGACAGTGTTTCTGTTTCCCACAAGGGGTTAATTCGATGAAATCCATCATTAGATATTCAAATGGACCTGCTGGTGCTGGTTGAGATGCCAAGGGTGTTTTTATCCCTCTAGCCACATTGTGTGTGTTACAAGTGACGCATCTTTTGCAAAAATTTTCAGCAACCACTGTAAACCCTTTTGTAAACCATAATTCCCTCATCTGCATTATCATACCCGCTTTTGACACATGATCCAACCCATGTGTCAACTTAGCATAATGCTGAAAGAAGTGTTTGGGCAAACAAGGAATGTCATCAACACTCATCCATACACCCCCCCGGAGACTGCAGCCAGACGACCTCCATTTTGTTTTTCCTGCTCCTGTGGAAAAAGACTGCATACTCTGTAAACAAGGTGAAATATCAGGGTTAGTCACAGATACTAAAGCACAAGTCGTTTCTTTTGTCTCCTGTGCTGCCGCGGCCTTCGCTGCCGCGTCTGCTCTCACGTTTCCTGTGGAGATAAACTTTATCGTTAGTGTGCGCTGCATTTACAGATGGCGACCTTGTCTGGTAAAAGAATGGCCTCCAAAAGCTTAGCCACAAGAGCTTTTAATATCGGATGTCCATCCGACTTCAAAAATTTCGGTGCTTCCAAAGCGCCCCAAAGTCTATGCGTGACCCCAAAAGCATAACGCGAGTCTGTGTAAATTGTCACACACTTGTCTGCCATAAGATTACACGCCTCTGTCAGAGCAACCAATTCAGCTGCCTGAGCCGAATAATTTGATGGCAATTTGCCAGACTTTACGACTTCAAATTCAGTGGTCACCGCGAAACCAACCTTATTCAAGCCTGTTTGTGGATCTTTGGACGCCGACCCATCCACAAAGAGGACATTGTCACAGTTCTCTAAAGGTGTGTCCAACACTGATAGACAACAATGGTGTTCCTCGCCATCCTCCTCTGTAGGGAGAAGTGTGGCAGGATTCAAAGTTGTGCATCTTTTCACTGTTACATTTGGCATGTCAAGCAAAATCGTGTGATACCTCAGCCATCGGGCTGTTGATAAATGTGACGTTCTCTGTTCTTGCAAAATCATGGAGACCGCGTCTACCATCTGTGTAAAAGGCCTTTCAATCTTGTCACATGACCTCAGCCCTTTCCCTGTTGTCAGGGCTCTCAAGGGCTTTTCAAGAAATGCATAATTTGGAATAAACGTTCGACAATATGCACACATTCCCAAGAATGATAACAATTGTCTTTGTTAAAGGTCTTGGTACATCTTTGATAGCTTTTATCCGTTTCTCAGAGATAGCTTTACTGTTTGGTGTTAGTGTGACCCAAAAAAAATTATCTCCTGTCTCACGAACTGAAGCTTTGTCAGGCTGACCTTGTGACCCTCCCGCGCCAGGTGGTGCAAGAGAGTTACAGTGTCAACCACGCACGTAACCTCATCTCGACAAATCAATAAATCATCTACATACTGCAATAGCGCCATTCCGCTTGATAGAGTTAATGGTTCAAGGCTCCTGAGCGCTTCATTGTAAATCGTCGGAGACTCACAATAGCCCTGACACAACCTGGTAAACGTGTACCCTTTGTTGTCAAAATCAAACGCGAACCAAAACTGACTTTTTCTTCCACTGGGACGCTAAAGAAAGCGTTGGCCAAATCAACCACAGTGAAATACATTGCATTTGCGGAATTTGTGACAAAATTGTGTATGGATTAGGTACGCGGCAGCTCTTGCAATAACGGCTGAGTTTACAGCCTGCAGATCCTGCACAAATCGCCACGTGACTGGTTCACTTGTGTTAGATGTTATTTTCTTTACGGGAAAATAGGAGTTCGCACTGGAGAATCATGACAGGGAATTATTACTCTCTCCTTCAGGAGAGACTCAAAAACCGGCTGTATCCCTCTCAATGCCTCCTTCTTCAGGGGACACTGCGATTGACATGGCCTGTAATCAGACTTTGGAGTGATTACAACTGGTTCACAACCTTTAATCAACCCAACATCATATTTGTGTTTTGCCCACAATTTTGGAGGTATTTCTGCCAGGACAGGATGAATGTCTGTGGCAGAAATAGATCCGTGCTCATGTTTCTCCATTGCATTCCTGACAATAGCAGTCACAGTTCTCTGTACGGCAACATCAAACTCACATTCCTCCATAAAAACACCTGCATTTCCACTGTGTTTCTGCCCGTTTGGCTTTTCAATCCAATCTGTGGCAGAAAGACATTTTCTCACAAACAGGCCTATTTCTTCCCATTTCTGCTCGGTGGCCTTGATTACTGATAAGTGAGGCGCAGACTGGCCTGTTATCAAATACAGCCTCATTTGTTTTTCTGACAGGCATGCCGAAAGCGCACACACATTTTCATTCCAGAAAATCTTATCAAACCTTGTCAAAAACATTTTCTGCCCCGCTAAACCCACTCTTCCTCATATTGATATATGCATATATCAATGAATGCAATTCATTGATACTGATACTGATACTGTTCGATCTTTGCCAATTTCAAAATCTTTTGTGCCCAATCAGAATCCGTTATCTGCCACTCGTATGCCCACTGTGGCTCAAATTTTGCACCACTCATCTGCTGTTTCTCTTCAATAAATCCCAAACGGGCCAGCAGTGAGTTTCAGATTTAATTTACACATTAGATCCCTGGCCATTAACGGAACCGGACAGGTTTCAGAGCACAAATTTGCATGTTTTAATGCCCTGCCCCCCTCCGTCTCACATTTCAACGGCACAGTATAGTTTTCTGAGATTATATGCCCTGACGCGGACGTGCTTTCAAACACTAAATCCGTCATTCTTGGTTCACATGGCAAGTCACATGGATCGAGCTTCCCTCGAATCAACCATAAAGTCTATCATTGTCCTGTCAACTAACATGGGATATCTCGGTAGCCTCAAAAACCCTAAACTTTTGTACATTCTCAGACATTCATCAGTCACATGGTCTTATTCAAAACTTCAGCAGTCACACATTAACGGTTTGCAAGCATGTCTTCATTGCAGATAGCCTTATTCAAAACTTCCACACATTAACGGTTTGCAAGCATGTCTTCATTGCAGATAGCCTTATTCAAAACTTACACACTCACACATAAAGGGTTTGCAAGCTTTTCTTCATTGCACAGAGCGGTATTTGAATCAGTGTATGTGAGCGTGTTGTGTGTGTGTGTCAATCAATTTTTACTTCCCTTTTTCGTAGCTTGCTGAATGCCTGTCACCCGCCCTCTCCTCTCCTGTTCTCCGTTCCTCTTGTTTCAATCCGCCTTACGCGCCTCTGGACAATCCTGTGCCCAGTGTCCGTGGTTCTTGCACAACCTGCACTTCGTGCAGCCAGAAAAGTCATGTTCACCCCTCGCACACAGTCCACATTTGTGCGCTGCTCGTGCTGCTTTAATCTGTACAACAGCCAGCTGCATCTCTCTCCCCCTCTTCGCTTTCGCGGCGCTGCTCGTGCTTGTTCATTCAGCGTCTCGCGCTGCGGTTGTCTTGGACGGAGAAACAGTCGAGGTCGGGGCGAATTTCAATGCACCCAGCTGGGCTATTGGGTAGATGTGTGTTTGGCGGTGCCGGCCTCACCGTATTTTCATGTGGGAAACACAAACATACTGTGGGTCAGTCTGTTCTGGTGGTGCAGACACATACAAATAGACTTTCACACTTTTCATTTTCCTTCCTGCTAACTTTCTGCACTTGCTTTTTTCCTTCCTGCTAACTTTCTGCACTTTTCATTTTTCCTTCCTGCTAACTTTCTGCACTTGCTTTTTTTCCTTCCTGCTAACTTTCTGCACTTTTCATTTTTCCTTCCTGCTAACTTTCTGCACTTGCTTTTTTTCCCTTCCTGCTAACTTTCTGCACTTGCTTTTTTCCCTTCCTGCTAACTTTCTGCACTTTTCATTTTTCCTTCCTGCTAACTTTCTGCATTTTCCTTCCTGCTAACTTTCTGCACTTTTCATTTTTCCTTCCTGCTAACTTTCTGCACTTTTCATTTTTCCTTCCTGCTAACTTTCTGCACTTGCTTTTTTCCTCTTTTATCTACTTCCTTGAGCCAACCATCTACTTCCTTTAGCCAACAATCTACTGTTTGTTCACATTTTTAACATACATGTTTAACACATTTGCAACAACAGCCTGGTTGTTTGTCGCTACTTTGTTCAACTGAGTCCCTCACCACTTTCAGTTTTGTGAGGCTCAATGTTCCCTCTTTGGGAAAATCATGATGCTTGATAAATTTTTCAATATCTTGCATACATTTCTGACCATAATATATATATATATTTTTTTAATTTGGTAGTACACCGGTGTATCCTATTTCGCAAGCTTGCTCTGAGACATCCCCATACTGGCTGTTTTCTGCTTTCTGTGGATTTACTCGCGCGCGTCTCTTTAATCTGCTAGACGTCTCCAGCAGATCCGATTTTCTCTTATCCCGCAATCGGATCGGGTTGCACTATCAGTGCCCTCTTAATTGTGATTTATCAAAATCTTTCGATTTTTTCTAACCCCAATTAACCTCGGTACCTGTTTGAAACCCTCTTGATCCGTACAGATCTCAAATTAATCTCAGGTTACCTAATCTGATCGTTCGTGCTCAGATTACTCTACCACAGAAAATTTTTTCAGCCAATATGGTTCAATTTCACTCTTTAAACTGTATTTCACCCTAATTAAATTGAATTTAATTGTTTCTTACCAGAGATGTCGTTTTGTGCCACCTGGGTTCTTTTTGATTCCAGTGGTCGATCCCTCTGGTCCCACCAGCGGAAACGGTCCCTCGTCTCTGAATCTTTTTTGCGAGGTAGGGTTGGAACTTTTCAGCTCCAAGGTGATCAGCCTCCGTCCGCTGTCAGATCCAGAAGTCACGTCCAAGGAATCCCACTATTCTGACACCAAATTGTTGTGGCAATTTCTTTCTAACAAACATCATCACTGAGTAAGAGACACTCTGAGTCCATATTATAATAATAAAGGTATTTATTCCCTTGCAAGAGAAGATCCCTCATGCACTAACACACATAGCTGTAAGTCAGTCAGGAGCGAGAGAGAGAGATAGAGAGAGAGAGAGAGAGAGAGAGAGAGAGATAGATAGCGCGCTAAGGAGAAGCAGTGCCGGTCTGTTTTATAGTCCTTTCCTTCCAAGGCCTCCTCCTTCCCTCCTCTACAGGGAGGGATACCAGTTTGTTTATCTATTAATGGTTATACAGAAAAGGGCAGGCAAATGCCCCCTTGACCCCCTGACCATCTGCGTTTCCTTACCTCTATCACTTCCCAATCATAGTAAATCATCACACAAAGAATCTAACTACGAGAAGAAAACATAATGCATACATCTGAAATCTATGTCTCACTGTTTGATTACTGCCCAGAAGGAAAATTCCTTTACACTAGCAATATATTTTATTTCTGAGCCAACTAAAATAGATTTTCTTCGTCAATTATACATACAAAAATAGTATAATACTTATTTATTATTATTGCTACATTTGACATTTCTGTCCCCCTCACTTCTGAAATGATTGCTACTACTTCTGCCCTGTAACATAACTGAATATAAAACTTTAGCTACATGCGTGTTATCTTTATTTGGGCATCAAATATTTTGTGGCTCCACGGGTAGGAAAGGGGCGAAAATGGCTCTTTTGGCGTTGAAGGTTGCAGACCCCTGGTCTATGCTGTTTTCAGTTGATGGGTGAACAAAACTTAAAGAAACATTATTTGTAGCATGCCTCCCATCCAATAAATAGCAGTACGCTTTGTGCTTTGTTACCTTTGATATGTAACAAAGTGTCAGCTTTCAAATTCTGTCCAATTTACTATGAAATTCAAACAATAAAGTTTTAGCGCTCTTTAATGTGGCGTGACAGATTGCTGTAGCTGCCTCAGTTCAAACGGCACATGAGATCAGATCAACTGATCATCTTTTCCTCTTTTACTGCTGATCATACCACAAAATAAACATGAATGAATATCAGGTGTTGAAAGAAACAGTACATCTTACTGAAATTAATGTCTCATGTAATCGCTCAATCAGTGTTTTAAAAATAGAAAGACATCAAACAGGTTGTACACAATGTGTCATGTAACGTTACATAAGAAAAGCCTTTCAATGTCCATAAACTTGATAGTTAGCTACAAATAAGTATAATCTTACTATAATATGCACTATATTACAAACCCGATTCCAAAAAAGTTGGGACACTGTACAAATTTTGAATAAAAAAGGAATGCAATAATTTACAAATCTCATAAACTTATATTTGATTCACAATAGAATATAGATAACATGTCAAATGTTGAAAGTGAGACATTTTGAAATGTCATGCCAAATATTGGCTCATTTTAGATTTCAGGAGAGCTACACATTCCAAAAAAGTTGGGATAGGTAGAATAAGAGGCCGGAAAAGTTAAATGTACATATAAGGAACAGCTGGAGGACCAATTTGCAACTTATTAGGTCAATTGGCAACATGATGTCACAGTTCATGGGTTCCCGGTCCCATCCTCACCGTGTCTTGTCTGTGCGTGTGAGCAGGTGTCTGTGGGTGTGTGTGATTGAGGCTGATTCCAGCTGAGAGTCATCACCGTTGGGCTATATCTGTTCCTGTCACGCCTCTCCTTTGTCAGATCCTTGCAGTGTTTGCGGTCGTCTACGGTCCGTTCTGGTTCCGCGATTCCTGAGCCCTGCTGCTTCCTGGACTCCGATCGCGGACCTGCTTGCTTCGCCACCCGCCTCAGCCCACGAGCTCGGATCTGCTCACGGAGCTGTTTCTGCCCCACGAGCTCCGCATCTGCCCACGGAAAGCTCTGCACAGCTCCGCCTGCCCTGAGCTCCGCTTCTGCCTCACGGAAAGCTCTTTCTGCCTACAGAAGCTCCGCCTCTGCCTACGGAGCTCTGCCTGCCTGGAAGCTCCGCCTCTGCCCCACGGAAAGCTCCGTTTAGTTTCTCGCTGTATTACTTCCTGTAATAAAACTCTCTTTCCAGAACTGAATCCTCCGTCTTCATTGTGACAGAAGGATCTGACAAATCTTCATGGATTCAGCGGAGACTCGTGGTTTGCAGGAACGTAACAACGTTGATGGATCTCCAGGAGGAGAATATGCTGAACACCGGACGAGCTGTGCAGGCGTTAGTAGCAGGTGTCCGAGCTCACTACCCAGGTACAGTTATTAAGATCACCGCGCCACCCACACCGCCTAGTTTTTCCATCCCGGAACCACAGCCCTCAGCACGAACCGAGACGCCGGAGATGCGGAGATCCTAACCTCTGTAGCAGTGTTCTCTGTTTTATTCGCTCCAGCCACTGACGTTGCCACAGAAGTTTCCAGAGTGGCACCAGTGCTTACTTGCTGTCAGGAAGGGCAGCATTGGGGGAACGGCGGTGGGAGAATCGCCATCCCTGTTGTTCCTCGTTCCACTCACTCTCTCAGGAGATGAGGAGGGTGTTCGATCGCTGGTCGGGCGCGAGGCAGCGCGCATGCTGGCCGACCTCCGCCAGGGGAGCAGTCCGTTTCTGATTATTCCATCCAGTTCAGGACTGGCAGAGTGTGAGTAACAGAAGGCGCAGTGGGACATGTTCCTGCATGGGCTGGCCCGTATCACCAAGAGATCGTGGTGGAGTTACCGGGTTGGACGAACTTGTGGATCTGGCCTTACATGGATGCATGGCTTCAGCAACGCGATCTTCGTGGTCGACGCAAGTTAACACCGAGATATCCTTTGCGATACGTCGGTCACTTCGTTGATGAACCCATGCAGGTGGGTAGAGCTCGCCTCCGGAGGAGAGAGATCGTGGAGGACGGGGGTTATGTTTGTACGCGGCTGGCCATTTCCTGGTGAAGTGCCCGTAAAGACCAGGCCCGACAGTAGGTCTGAGGCTACTGTCGGGTGGGTATCTCAACAAAGCCTCATCCACCACCCTCCTCCCGGTGAGGTTGCAATGGCGGCCGAATGAGACGGCGCAGACCTGAGCCGGTAACCTGCTGGACATTTCTGGCCCAACTCACATTCCCTTGATTCCCTCCGCCACAAGATCTCTGTCCGCCACAGTCACTTCCTGATCAGTCTCTCATCTCACCTCGTCACCCTTGGTGTTCCTCGTCACTGCCTCACCCCTCCCGGTGGTGTTCACCCCACTCATCAACACAACCCTGGACCTCGTCGAGCCCTGCCTCTTGTCTTGTGTCTGGTTTTTCTGTGTCTGGTTCTGTGTTGCAGGATGAGATGGGAGCCTGTCAACGTGCCTGAGGAGGTTCTGTGGCTTCTTCCCTCCTCATCGTCCCTACGACTGATATAGACTTAGTACCAGGTATGTCTCCGCTAAGGGCAGATTACCGCTTAGGTTCCGGAAAGGAGGCCATGGAGAAATATTGATTCTCTGGCCGGGTTCATCCGCCTCTTCCAGGGATGCATGAAGGATGGTTCTTGGACCTTGTATTGACTAAGCTTGAACAACATCACGGTAAAGAATAAGAAAGAACCTATCCTTGGCGATGTCTTCAGCCTGAGAGGTTGCAGGAGCATCCATCTTCACCAAGTTAGATCTTAGAAACGCCATCATTTGGTTCGCATAAGAGGGGATGAGTGGAAGACCGCTTTAATACCCCAGGGCATTTGAGTATTATGCCTTCGGGCTCTCTAACTCCCAGGCACCCCACAAACGTGTTGAGAGATATGGTCGATCAGTTCATGTCTACCTGGATGACATATTGATTTTTTCTTCTTCTCCAGGAACATGTCACACCAGAGGTTGTTGGAGAATGGGCTTTTGTCAAGGGGAGCTCCATGCAGTCTTGGTCTCTTCATAGCCGGAGGGAGTTCGCATGGATCCTGACAGGGTTAAGGCTGAAATTGGCCAACCCTGACCCGCAAGGCCCTGCTGAGGTTTCGCTAATTTTCGGCAGTTTCAACCAGCCCCTCTGACTGCCTTGACCTCCACCAAGATGGCGTTCAGGTGGTCAATGCCCGAGGCTTTACCAAACTCAGAGGCCTGGCACCCATTCTCCCCTGATTCAGTTCGTGGTGGAGGTCACAGAGGTGGGCTATCCCAGGGCCACCTCGGACGACAAAGTGCATCCCTCCCATCGACTAGACCTCAGGCTGAAGAATGGCGCACTGGTTAGAGGGTTCTTCATAGTTTGGACCGACCATAAGAATCTTGAATATATTCAGTCCGATTATTTTAGCTTTGATTTTTCCATATCGTTCTAGAACATCAAGCCCGATGCCTTGTCACATTTTGACATTTCGGACCGCCCGGTGTCTCGAGCATTATACCAGAGATTGGTTGTCTTCTCAGTCACAACCATCCTCTGGAAGGGGCCTGATAAACGGCGGTTGTTTGTCCAAACGTCATCCACATAATGGTTTGTCATCCAGGAATCGGTCGCACCATGTTAAAACAACGATTCTGGTGGCTGATATCCGAGTTTGTTTTGGCCTGCTCAGTCTGTGCCAAGACTTCCAATCGACCCAGAGGTTACTTCAGCCTTGAGACCCTGGTCCCATATCGCGCTAGATTTCGTTACTGCCCTCCCACCCTGGTAATGTTGTTTAACCCAGTGGACCGTTCAAGGCGGCCCATTTTATTCCCTTGCCCAAATTGCCCTCAGCCAAGGACAGGCTACAGTAGTTGATCATGCCATCTCAGGTCCCAATTCGTGTCCGCCCTGAGGCGACGAGTTTGTCTTCTGGGTTTCACCCTCAGACCCAGCCAGATCTCAGAGGATGTTTGGTCACTCAGAATCCACTTCCTGGGGTTGAGCATTACAACCCATGGCTGGAGTGTAGTTTAGGTGCCACCTCTTTTCCCTAGTATGGAATCTCGCGGGTCCCTCTGCTCACGCCTGTCCAGAGGTGTCACCGCCTGGACGAGCCCGAGAGACTCTCCTCCGGCGTGCACCAAGGCTAAGGCTGATCGCCACCGTCGAAGCCTCCGACGCTTGGTCAAAAGTGGGCTTTCACCCAGAACATTCCGCCCGATCCGTGTGTAATAAGTTGGCTCCCAAATTTATTGGCTTCTGTCACTAAAATTATTAGTCCGGTGACAGTCCGCCTCAAACTCCCTCCTGCAGGAGAATTCATCCTGCTCCATGTATCCAAAATTAAACCCGTTTCCCCCTTAATCTACTCCGGTTCCTCCTACTCGTAGATGGGAACCCACCTATTCAATCGCATTCTGGACTCGGGCGGAGGGAGATTCTACTGGGAAGGTTACGGTCCGGAGGAGAAGTTGGTTCCGCCAGGGACATATTGGATCACTCCTTATTGATGATTACAATCAACAGGTCGGCTGGGAGCGCCTCTATACTGTCACAGTTCATGGGTTCCCGGTCCCATCCTCACCGTGTCTTGTCTGTGTGCGTGTGAGCAGGTGTCTGTGGGTGTGTGTGATTGAGGCTGATTCGCTCCAGCTGAGAGTCATCACCGTATATCTGTTCCTGTCACGCCTCCTTTGTCAGATCCTTGCAGTGTTTGCGTGCCACGTCCGTCTGGTTCTGCGATTCCTGAGCCCTGCTGCTTCCTGGACCCCGATCGCGGACCTTGGCTGCCCATTGCTTCCTGACGCCTCAGCGGAAAGCTCCGCATCTGCTCACGAAAGCTCCGTTGCCCCGAGCTCCGATCTGCCTCTGAGCTCCGCTGCTGAGCTCCGACGGAAAGCTCTGAGCTGCTTGCCTATGGAAGTTCTGCCTAAAGCTGCCTTCTAAAGCTCCGCCTCGTAAGCTCCTTAGTTTCTCGCAATTACTTCCTGTAATAAAACTCTCTTTCCCAACTGAATCCTCCTTCATTGTGACACATGATTGGGTATAAAAGAGCCTCTCAGAGTGGCAGTGTCTCTCAGAAGTCAAGATGGGAAGAGGATCACCACCCCCAATGCTAAAAATAGTGGAGCAATATCAGAAAGGAGTTTCTCAGAGAAAAATTGCAAAGAGTTTGAAGTTATCATCATCTACAGTGCATAATATCATCCAAAGATTCAGAGAATCTGGAATAATCTCTGTGCGTAAGGGTCAAGGCCGGAAAACCATACTGGATGCCTGTGATCTTTGGGCCCTTAGACGGCACTGCATCACATACAGGAATGCTACTGTAATGGAAATCACAACATAGGCTCAGGAATACTTCCAGAAAACATTGTCGGTGAACACAATCCATCGTGCCATTCGTTGCGGCTACAACTCTATAGGTCAAAAAAGAAGCCATATCTAAACACGATCCAGAAGCGCAGGCGTTTTTTCTGGCCAAGGCTCATTTAAAATGGACTGTGGCAAAGTGGAAAACTGTTCTGTGGTCAGACGAATCAAAATTTGAAGTTCTTTTTGGAAAACTGGGACGCCATGTCATCCGGACTAAAGAGGACAAGGACAACCCAAGTTGTTATCAGCGCTCAGTTCAGAAGCCTGCATCTCTGATGGTATGGGGTTGCATGAGTGCGTGGCATGAGCAGCTTACACATCTGGAAAGACACCATCAATGCTGAAAGGTATATCCAAGTTCTAGAACAACATATGCTCCCATCCAGACGTTGTCTCTTTCAGGAAGACCTTATTTTCCAACATGACAATGCCAGACCACATACTGCATCAATTACAACATCATGGCTGTGTAGAAGAAGGATCCGGGTACTGAAATGGCCAGCCTGCAGTCCAGATCTTTCACCCATAGAAAACATTTGGCGCATCATAAAGAGGAAGATGCGACAAAGAAGACCTAAGACAGTTGAGCAACTAGAAGCCTGTATTAGACAAGAATGGGACAACATTCCTATTCCTAAACTTGAGCAACTTGTCTCCTCAGTCCCCAGACGTTTGCAGACTGTTATAAAAAGAAGAGGGGATGCCACACAGTGGTAAACATGGCCTTGTCCCAACTTTTTTGAGATGTGTTTATGCCATGAAATTTAAAATCAACTTATTTTCCCTTACAATTATACATTTTCTCAGTTTAAACATTTGATATGTCATCTATGTTGTATTCTGAATAAAATATTGAAATTTGAAACTTCCACATCATTGCATTCTGTTTTTATTCACAATTTGTACAGTGTCCCAACTTTTTTGGAATCGGGTTTGTACATGTTCATTATAGTTTACAGAAAACATCTTCTGATGCACGACCTTGGACACATCATCAGTGTTGTTTCCAGGAGTCACTGGGTGTTTCGGGTCTTACAACAGACACCCTCGTCCTGACGACCCGACCGAGGCTGATCAGACCCCGGCCTGTGTCCAAGTGGCATTCTACTGCCCCCACTGCTCTCCCCTCTTCAACCACAGCCATCTGGAAGCTTTTTCTGTTGCCTCCAAGTTGTTTCCTATGGCTCTTATTCGGTTAGCACCTGTTATGCCCAGCGTGCTGTAAGCCTTGCTCAGGTAGTGACTAGCAAATCCCCTGCTGCCCACCTCTACTAGCATACTCCTGGTCCTCCATCCGTTCTTCCGACAATCCTCCACCAGTTCTTGGTATTTCTCCCTCTTTCTCTCTTGAGCCTCCTCTATCCTCTCCTCCCAGGGCACTGTCAGCTCCATCAAGATCAGCTGTTTTGTGGCCTCAGAGACAAGATGATGTCAGGTCTCAATTTGGACTGGGTGATGTGTGTTGGAATTTTCAGCTGCCTTTCCAGGTTGACTGTCATTGCCCAGTCTCGGGCTGTGGAGAGCAAACCTACAGAGCAGTTTTTCGATGCTTTCTCTGGCTTTTGTCCTTCCCTGATGAAGTGAATGGCCTTGGCTGTAGCTTGGGTGAGCCGGCTGTCCTTGATCCCCTTGTTGATTGCCTCAGCGATGGATTTGAGGACCCGGTCGTGCCTCCATCGAGACCGGCCCTCACCCAGCGCCTTGGAGCAGCTGCTCAGGATGTGTTCTAATGTCCCTACTTTGGAACAAAGGGGGCATGCAGGTTTATCTATTTTGCCCCATGTGCACATGTTGGATGGACTTGGGAGGACATCATAGACCCCCTGAATCAAGAACTTGATCCTCTGGGGGTTCCACTGCCTTACTCCAGACTTGCTGAGGGGCCTCTGCACTCTGTTTCAGCTGCCTTGACCAACATATTCATTGCCAGCGCAAAGAGGGTCACTGAGATGGTACAGCCAGTGATTATCCCACCTCCAGCTGGTGCCAGTCAGATGTTAGCTGGCCAGTAGAGACTCTCAAGCTGAACTTGCTGTAATAGTCCAGGATGAGATCTTTCACCTTCTGCGGTACATGATGTTTCTCCAGTGCGACCTCCACCTGCATGTGGGGTATTGAGCCATATGCGTTGGTGAGGTCCAGCCACAACAGCCAGATCCCTCTACCTTCTCTTGCTTCCTGATGAGCTGGTTACCAGCGTGTGTTCCAGACAACCGAATTCTTGGTATACCTCCCTTTTGCACAGATATGTACTTATTGTTCAGCAGGAAGTTGGAGAGCCTCTTAGCGATGCTAAAGAAGATTTTACTATCCACACTAAGCAAGGAGATGACAAACTGGTCGATTCTCATACTTCTCCTGGTATGCACACACTCAGCATACCTCCATGGCTAGGCGATCTTCCTCTCCTCCAAATCACCTTCAGGACCCTCCAAAGCCGATGTAGTAGCTTTGGGCCTCATACACCTTGTAGGGCACTCCACTTGGGCCTGGTGCTGAGCTCGATCTTGCTCTCCTCCTCCACTTCCCTTGGCCTCTTTGGTGAAATCTGATGAAGGCTCTGGTGTTATCAGCGCCCATGTTGTTGTTCTCTGATGGAGTCACTATAGGTTACCTTGAGGTGGTCGTTATGCCCTGAGCTCGTGGAAGCGCCAGTCAAGGAGCTGCTTGGTCAACTTGAATGGGTTGGCCAAGAATCCTGCCCCCTTCCTGGCTCTCTCCTTCCGCCTCCTTCTGTGGAACTCCGCCCTCCGTAAGGTCAAGATTAGGATTGCTCTCAGGTCTGTTAGGCCGGCTCTCTCGACTTCCCCCACTTACTTGTATTGCCTCTTTAGCAGCCTGAGTTCTTCCCTGAGGATCTTGATTTTCCTTGCTCTGTGGCTTGGAGCATATGGCGCTGGAGCAGACTTGGATGCCTCGGTTCCAAATCGCTCAGCTGCGATGTTCACTATGAGGGTGGTCATCGTTCTCAGTCGTTGGTCCACATCCCCCTTAGCTGTTACTTCCAGGACCTGGCTTACATCTTCATCAAATTGTTGCCACTCAACTCTTTTGGAGGATTTGGGCCACTGGATCCTTGGCTGGACCGAAGGGGCACAGACAGTTGTTATGACTGCAACTTGCTTGCTTTGGAAGCCCTGTGGGTTGTCGAGAGATGCTTTTTCTTGGGTTATAGCAGGCGAGCTGTTGGCAGCAGGTGTTGGTGACACTAGGAGGCTCTGGGCACTGTGCTCCGCCTGGCTCTCCTGCCTTTACAGAAGTATGGGCGCCGTTTCCTCTGTCAAGCATCTCATTCTGCCTTGATGGATTTTCAAACCCCTTTCATTCTTACAGATCCTGCCACACATAATAATATAATATGTATAGTAATATAGTACTATACAATATTTATTTAGCCTATGTTTGAGTAGATCCATCAAGAACACAAGTTTTGACATCCACTGTTTAAATGTTTATATTTAAACAACAACCTGGAGTATAAATATAATTAAATCATTATGTGTATATATATATATATATATATATATATATATATATATATATCAAAGTAATTTTGTTATTATTCATTTCTTTTGGATTCTTTTTAAGTTTTGCATACAGACGACAATGTTGTTAAAACAATCCCAGTTCACACGGACCAGTGAAAATGACTAAAATGCTGTATTATTAATGCCAGACGAGTGGTTGGCGATATTACTTTGTAAAGAAACCTATATAGATTGATGCCTGTTAGTTGAAAACTTAATACACATGTGCACACATTATCTAATAACGTTTCAAAACATGCACTTTAAAACTTATTTTCAGGCCCCTAAAATGCTGCCGTTGTGTAAATAAACGGGCAAAATGGATAATACGTTTTTGTCTGAACACTACCTAAATTGAGAGAGACTTTTTAATCGAAAAATAATTGATATGTTCTATACCTGATTATATATATATATATATATATATATATATATAAATGAGGGCTGTCGCAATTCGTTGATTTTATTAAATTGTTCGATTTTTTTAAAATCCTCGACTTAATTTTGCTCGTGTGGACTAACCACAAAATACCGGAAGTGGCACATTTCACGGACGGAATCCATAATTCCACACATTATTAGACTGCTTTCTTATTAGAAAGCTGGACGATACAGTATATTAAACCCTTTTGCTATGATTTAATTAAATAATTATATACGATTCAGTTCTAAAACAGTGAATGTGCTTTATATATTTACATGCATGCAGGTTAAGTATGTGCGTCACACTCCGTTCACAGTAGTTCCAGAGAAACTTACCATTTACATGTGTGTAGCATCTCAAACTCAGTCTCTGCATGTTGTTGTGAGTTTGTTTATTATAATATTCATCTGATAACGCAACGTGCACCATTTCATCAGATTTGTAAGGTAAATAATTTATAAATCTATTCAATTTCAAAATAAAAGCTCAACCACTCACTCTGAGTTTACACGTTTTGATGTCAACATATTAATTTAAATACAGTCACTATAGCATTTCTGTCCTAAAGAAATGGCCAAATATTAAATCAATATTAAACAAAGATCTTGTAAAATCTTGCAGTAATGTGTAAATATAATCATCAGGCCGTTGGTGCCCCCTGCAGGCCTTTGTTGTTATGTGTAATGTACATTAGCTCTATTGTTTGTATTTTAGATTTATAATTTATAATAATATTACATCATTGCTATTATATATGTATTTTAAGTAATTTTAAAGGCTATTGTTCACTTAAATCTATTTTTATTAGGACAACAAAATGTATTATAATTATAGGGCCCTATGAAATCCATTTTATTTCCAAAATCATATTTTTCCATTTTCATTTTTTCTATGCTGTGTTTTAATGGTTAAATACAATTGTATTAATCAAAAAGCCTGTCTAATTAATTGAGTTTTTCAGTTTTATCCGTACCAAATTCAGTTTTACATTATTTTCTGGATTCCATTTGAATGGTTCCATTACATTTTAATAATCAAATCATCTCCAATTAATTTATTGTATTTGAAAAATAACAATATATATATATATATATATTTATTTATTTCATTTTTTTTTTCAGAAATATTGCATATTTTATTTTTTCTCCTAAATAAATTCTGCTTTTCATTTCTTTTTTTTACATTTAAAGACTTTAATAATAAAATAAACAACCACAAAAGAAAAGCACCAGCCCCTTATGGACGTCTGCCACACACAAATCAAATAGTCCAGGCCTGGCCCTCTCTTGTCTTCCACTATCATCGCTCCTCCTTTTATCCTTCCGTAGCTCCTCCGTGGGACTCGAGCCCGGCGAGTGGCGCAAGTGTCTTTCATTATCATATTAAATACTGCAGTCCTCTGTTAATTTTTGTCATCATGTCGAGATGTCTGTTTAAATCTGTTGTTTACACATTTCTAAGAATACTTTTAATACTTTACATTTTTAATAATAACTTTTCATTTAAAAAAAAATTATACTTGATTCCAGTTGACTCTAAACATTGCATTTATTTAACGTGTAAACCTGCGGTTGATTGAAATTGATTCTAAATGAATCAGTATCAAATGGAGCTGAATCAAGATTGAAATCAATTTGCAAGCTTGTGAATTGAAATCTTATTGAATCGTGAACTTTGTCTCAATACCCAGCCCTAATATTTGCCTAGATTTGCAGTCTGGAGAAGTTGGAGCTGTATTTGCAGAAAGTCAGAAGAAATCTGCAGATTCGAGTTGACAGATTTCACAGAAAATCGAGCAGTATGATGGACACAGACTTTGTTTTTAGCTTCAGACTGAACCCATCCATCCAGAAGATTTCAAACATGTCTGGTATTTTGAGCTGATTTGTATATTGTTTTCATTTGTCATGTGTCTCCGAGGCACGTGTTGCATATATGCTGGATGCCGGAGCATTTTAGTGAGTAGGCTACAAGCTAAGTATCAGTGTGTCCCTACATTCCTGCCATTTTTGACTCCATACGAAAAGGCTTCACACAACACTTCTTGCTACACTCAAGAATTTCCCAAACCCTCAGTTTCATCCTTCCAGAGCTCCCGTCCTCTCCGTCACTGACAGCAGCATTATATCTCTCAGCCTTTGATAATATGCAAAAAAAATATTCAATGATTTTGCCCTTGAGAAACAAACTTTGCTATAGAAATAACAGCGATACTTGGCTCAGAGCGGGTCGCCAACGCATTTTTAGCTCTCTGCACTCAAAGCCACTGCAACTTTCTGCACTTCAGCTGTCGTGCGTCGCACAGCATTTTTCTTTTGTGTGAAATCTGATTGAAAGTGCTAGAAAGGGCTCAACTGATTGGATGAATTGGGCAGTGTTTATTGGAGAGAGAAGAGAGTGAAAATCTGTTTTCTTTTAAAAATGAGACGAGAGAGTCTCCCGTCTGACTGTGCCGCTCACCCACGTCTCTCGCAGCGCTGTGCTGCACCGACTTGTTTTCATTTGTACTCTTTCCTTCGCATCCTCTTTTAAGGCTGCCGACTCAGCCACCATTCACTAAATAAAGAAACTAATAATTTATTCAGCTGCCTGCCCTATATCCTGTCTGTCCGGGCCCAAAATAGAGACGGTCTGTGTGCGGTGCTGGACTAAGTGATTCAAATTCCACCACACTGGAGTGGCCATTATTTACAGAGTGATCCTTACAAGACACAAAGTGTATTTAAAGGAACAGTTCGATTGAAATGAAAATACTAACCAATTTACTCACAATTATGTCATTCCAAACATGCATGACTTTGTTTTTTATAATGTCGGACACTAAAAGAGAAATTCTGAAGTGCCACTTCTTTTCCATGCCGTTTCTTATTCACCATAGAGGCATCATGGAAGTATTGCTTGTGTTCCAAGTCTTCTGAATTTATATAATTGTTTTGTGTGTGTTTGTGTGTGTGTGTGTGTGTTTGTGTGTGAGTAACAGACTGATATATAAATATAACTGTTCAACTGATCAGTTTGATTCACAAATGAATCGTTCAAATGATTTTGTGAACCTGATCAAATGATTCATCAAAGAGGTCCATCTCAAAATAAAAATGACTTTTGCTCTTTTCCTCCACACAAAGCTATTGTATGGCTTTAGAAGACTTGGAATGTTGTGGACAAGTCATATTCACTACTTTCATAATATGTTCATTATGTCATGATAGACTGCATTTATTTAATTAAAAATACAATAAATCATTAATATTGTGAAATATTATTGCAAATTACAAAACATAATTTAGCACGTGATCCTTCAGAAATCATTCTAATATGCTGATTTGCTGCTCAAGAATCAGCATGAAATTTGGTAGATACATATTTTATGAATCTCTTTATTCTCACTTTTGAACAATTTAATACATCCTAGCTAAATAAAATTTGGAATTAATGAAAATAATGAGACAAATAAATACATAAATCTTACTGACCCTAAACTCTTGAACAGAAGTGTAATTGCAAGGGAAAGTGTATTTAAAAATATTACCGTATGAAAGTAATCATACAGGTTTGGAAAGACATGATGGTGAATGAACAATGGCCGATTAAATATTAATATTCATATTTTTGTGTGAACTATTTCTTTAAATCTTCCCCCTCTGTTGGAAAGAGAGGAAGTTGACTGGGCTTTGGACTCCAGCAAACAGCATTACTCCATCAGAAGTTCAGCATTTGAGTGATGTACTCTGAATCAGAAGAGTAGGTAATTATAGTCAGTGCATATTTGGAACAAAACGAGAATGCTAATAGATCCAGAATACTACACCGGCGTTCTGGAGCATTCGCTACTGCCTTCTGAAGTATGACTCATGTCTGGCACACCGTACATATCGCACAGTTACATTTCTGCTATTGTTTCTGGATGTTGGTGTTGCTTTGGTGGTGGTGGGTGGAATAAATGACAGGTCTAAAGCATTCTGTAATCTAACTAATGGTAAAGCTTATTATAACCATAAAGAGCAGTCAGCTGTGATTTACCATTAAACACATTGTATTTATACACCGTATCTAATTTGCATATTATTGAGTTGCTGTTGGGACCGCATGTTGAAAAAATAATTGTCATAATGGGAGTAATAAATGGCCAGATTTTCATAATACAATCTAATATTTCATAAGACATTAATTTTCCTATTAGGTTCATTAAATTGTTATGTCTCCCAAAATGCATAATAAACATGCTTTTAGTCCTGGGGCCCGTTTCAGAAAGGAGGTTAAGTGAAAACTATGAGTATGTTAACCCTGAAATGAGGGAAACTCTGGGTTTTCCGTTTCAAAATGGGAGGTTTGTCAAACCCGAGAAAGCAGGGTAAGTCAAGCCCGTTTCTGAAAGAGAGGTAACTTATACTCCGAGTCAATTACCGTGGTAACTTACTCCGTGAACCTAACCTGGTCGGGAACAGGTTTTCTTCGGTAAACCCAGAGTTTCTTTCGGTCTCCTCTCCCTTTTTATAGTTTTAGCGAGGTTTAAATGCCTAATTCAAACTGCAACATTTATTTTCTTACTGAGTATTTTTGTCTTATTTCAAGTACAAATATCTAAAAATGTAAAATTATATATGAAAAATTGTCAATATTTAGTCTTGTTTCCTGGGGGATTTTCTTTTTTAAGTGCATTTTACATAAAACAAGTAAAATTGTCCGCCATTAGGTAAGAAAAATAATCTTAATGCAAACGGAAACAAGAATATGTTTAATGTCTTACCCCATTGGAAGATAATTAGCAAAATAGGAAAAATGCACTTTAAAACATCGGAGATGCAGAGCACATTATAAGTCCTGTATGCAGATTTTAAGGAAAGTGTGCTTCGCTCTCATACTCATTCTGATCATTTGTCCTGGGCACAAATCCGTCAAAGAGGAGTTTCACAGAACTGTAGGTCAGTGGTGAAAAAATCGGTTTAAATGAGGCTAATCTGATAAATGATGTTCACTTGATAACATCTTTCTGTGACATCTGGAAGTAACGCTGAATTAGCCACCTCGTAAAATATGTACGGATTGCCGTGAGATCGGGCTGGAAGTAATGTGGTTGGATGCATTGATGACAAGCATATCTCCACCATCATCGCACCTTCTGAAAATGAAACTAATTACTGTATGGAATGGAAGGATGCCAGATGGAGGGGTAGTACAAGCCGTAACCACCTCCACTGCTGTTAAATAAACAAATTATTCACTTTTTTATCCTAATACAAAAGCAAAAGTTATTCTTTTTATTTTGGGATTTGAGAATTCTTCCAATACTTGACCACCTCCTCTTCATCTGTCAGTGGTGCTGGTTCTCCCTCTGCCTTCTTGCTGTCCTCAAGTCAGTAGTTAATTGTATTACTCTAATTAAGAAATGCAACAGGTTGGATTAGAGAATATTTAACTATGTGAAAAGAGTGTTTGACTATGTGGAAAAAGCTGCAGCGAAATAGACATTGAATGATATTTAATGTCAAATGTTTGTAAAGTCATTAAGCCCTCACATATGAACCTTTCATGCTTAAAGCTTTACCTTGATTTAATTGTGCTTTTATACTTATACTTTTATACTTTATGCTGCTGCACGTTCTTGTTTCATTTTTCCGTATTTTTACTTTTTTGTGGCCGTGGGATACCATTAAAATGAATATGTTCAATAATTTACAGTTTTCACTTCTGATATTATAACAGTTATTAAGAGTTAAAATTACGCATTGACGGAAGTACGCACACTGACGTCTTTTTGGTGGGAGCTGTTGCCATGGTGAATCGTAACTTCGGTGCTCTGCTGATCATGACTTTTCATAATCATGGTGCACGCGCTTAACTCAGAGTCAACCTACTTAGAGTTAAGTAAACTAACACAATTCAGCTGTTCTGTAACCGAAAACTCAGAGTTTCCCATCTCAGAGTAACTCAACTCTGAGTTCAAGTTTAAACTCAGAGTTGGTTGAACCTCCTTATTGAAACGGGCCCCTGGTGTCCTCTACAGTGGACATGAATTAAATTATGTCCTATTTCATAACAGGAAGTCATATTTGAATTTGAAAATCCATAACATTTTCCTGAGATGTTGCTCTATGACAAATAATCTGAAAAGTATTCAGATTTAAATGACAATTACAAAATATAATCATATTTCCATAAGGATGTAAACATTTTCACTAAATTAACTTTAGCCATCTTTAAAGACCGAGGAGAGGGAGTGGTCATGGTGAAACTTCCAAACATGTAGTATCTCTATGAAGCCCTGAATGTGCTCTGTACAGGAAATCCAGACTTATAACTGTGCCATGTGAGGTATCAGAGAAATTCACTAAAATATAATGTCCACTACAGAGGCAAAAACTCCATAGCTGGGTCTCAGGAGGATATCAAATAATGCATGTAAACTAGCAAATTATATTTGTATTAATACATATCACTTTCCTAATCACAGCACTTGAAAGCGACAGTCTTCAGATTTACAACGTTCTAGAATCTAGAGTAAATTTGAGAATATTTTTTATTAAAAAAAAACACTTAGACATGTGAAATTACAGAAGAAAGCCTCGATAGAGATTCACAAACATTCACTCTTATCTTATATTGTGAAAAAAACGTAGCCTAAATGGCATTAAGAAGTTTGCATCTCTGAAAATGTCTGTCGTTTAGGATTTTTTTCATCGTAAACAAAGGCTTTGTTCGTTATTACATCCAGCAACAAAATACCTCAATCGCATAGGAGTCATTCTGCTCCGGCGTCGAAACAATGGGGGATTGTTTACAGCTCACTCAGGGCGGGTTTGTTATAAAATGACAGTGTCAGTCGTGGGAGGGGCCTGGGTCTGTGGGACATCACACAGTGAAGAATCTGTGAATGGCTTGATCTGAGAAAGTGTGGGTTTCTCACACTAGTGGGTTCAATTGGATATGCTAACAAAAACATTACTAAAAGCAATGACCCTTACTTCGTCATGTCATTTTTATGAGCAACTGATTAGGCAGCCTGACGGACACCTAAAATTCGAACACAACGAATATTCAAATTTATTTTATTTGACAGCTTTCAAACACCTTAAGTTAAGTTAATTTTGCACCCAGTGTCCTCTTTAAATGCTAGAAAATACTACATACAGTATGGTATTAAATTCAACTGATATTAAGACAGATACACTTTTCTAAATATAATGTTTAAATAATGTGATTTTCCTGCTTTAACCTATTGTGGTGGTATAATGATGGGATGGTAATACATGTGAATACCGTGGTACCTTGATATATACCATCATACTGAATTACTGTATACCATATTTATGTAATATTGTATCTGGCAACCTTGGCTTGAACTACAGGTGATTCATAGGGTCAAATAGAATTGCCAATTGGCCAATACCAATTAATAGCCAATATATTAGTGCATTCCTAATGGTTTGTGTGCCTCTTAAGGTTCATGTGTCCAGTATTCCCCTGTCTGTGCTTTGATATCTTATTGGCAGGTCTGTTTACCTCACCAGTCGTTGATTCTCGTCCCTGAATGCTCTGCACCTCTTCCATGGAGTGTGTCCTGCTCTACTGGGGTATGGCCTACTTACGGCTTGCGCATGTGTGTGTTTTGAGAAGCTAATAAGGCAGTCTTAGAGCTTTTACATGGAAGCAGGTCAGTCGGATATCTTTCTGTGAGAGGCTGTGATCTCCGCTGCTGTCTGATGGCTGTGTAGAGGCTCGAGCGGGCCCATCACAACACTGCTTAGCTCAACGGGAGCAGATTTAATTTATACCATCTGTCCAAAAGTGAGACTGGATTATGAACCTTTGCAAGCCATGCTAGCACATGCAGTCTTTCAAACTCGATATGATATCAAAACTGATATGATATCAGGATATGTTTTATTTTAATTGTCTTTTTTTCTCTTTTTTTAAGAACAAGGGTTCCCTCTGTCTTGAAAAACATGAATCGGTGTAGCCTAATATTTCACCCTAAAATCATACTCTATCATATTTGATAGACAAATTTCTAAGGCCTCTAAATGATCAACATGAGCAACATTTTGCTGAAAAACATTTTTTAAACAATCAACTACATGCCGTCTGTCTCTAATTGATAGTTTATTTTAATTTTTAGCAAGTAAAAGGCCTTTTAGTATAATTGAACAAATGTCCCCCTTCAGCTCGTGGTTCACGTGTCTTTCTGCTGTGAAATCTTTGCTGATTTTCATAAACGTAAGAGTAAGGCCCAATCCCATGGGGTCCCCCTCGGATGGTGTTTCCATCGTCGGGCCCTTAGAATCGTTCCAGTTTTTAAACTATTTTATTAATAAAAGTCGCGGGGCTGTGTTGACAAGTTTCTTTGCTCCTGGATTTGTGAGCTGCACGATCTCTGATGTGTGTGTTTGTGTGTCAGTAAATGGCGAATTAATATAAAACGGTAAGGCTCTTATGCACACTAGCACACCAGTGTTTATTGTAGGAGCTAGATGGCGAATGATGACGTGTAACAGTATAGTAGTAGTGTCCCAATTCTAAGGGGAATATTTTCACCCCCACCCCCTGACACTCTGTTTCAAGAGACAAAGGGGATGGGGTAGGCGAACGGGTATAAAATAGAATTGGGATTGGGCTTAACTTTTATTTTGTTTATAATATTTCAAGGCTAACACTTACTGTACTGAAGCAATTTAGGTTTACTTGATTATCCATGCATCATTTGTTTAGAAAAATAATTTAGAAATGTGATACATGCATACATTTGCTCAGTTTGAGCTTCTATGTGAGCCGTAAAACCCTGATGTATCAAATATATATATATATATATATATATATATATATATATATATATATATATATATATATATATATAACACTACACATCTTTGCTTTTAAATATTTTATTTTGTAGATATTTTATATATCATGCCTTATGGGGTTAATTGTGAATTCTAGACCTGGAAATGTCATGCAAATTAATACAATTTCATAAAGAATATACATTTTTGTAGTTACTCCAATCTATAAAATATGTTATCAAATAGAAAAAGGAAATAAAGTATTGTTAAAATCCCTTTAGTGACTCAATACCTTTAGTGACTCAATAACAACTGGAAAAGTAATAGAGCCTTTAATTATTGTTGAGGGCAACGAGGGCTTTGGAGTCAAAGAGGCTGAGAATTATCACACTTGCAGCTCCAAATGGATTTGCACAAATAACTAGATTTGAAGACGCAAGCTAGATGTGGGAGGTTTCTAATGTACTGCTGTGCGGTTACTTAAGATGTTCTAGGTGGTTGCTAGGCTGTTGCTTGCTGCTGTGCAAGGTGTGTTCACACTGACTAATGCATTTTAAACAGCTTTTAATGGAGCACAGTGGTTGATTTAAATGCTATCCTAACTATATAACTATAGATATTATATAACTAATGTAATGTGCATCTTTGACTACACATCGTCATATGCACAACTACTCAATCCTTAAAAAACGAGTCTGTCTTTAAAAACATAAACCTTAAACACAGGATCAGTCACACATTATTAAAACTGATCTGACTTGTGATTCAGTGAGCAAGTAATTAATTCAGTAATCACTCCCACTGACCATAAGTGTTTTTGACATATTAAAACATAAAAAAGCCTGGGTCATAAGAGTCATTTGCTCATTTTTTTTGCTGTCTGCAATGCAATATTAATATTTCACATTCAATTCAAACCACAAGCTAAAATGTAATTTCTCTGCAATGACACTGTAGATTCAGTGTTTAGTACAGTGCTCCATTCACATCGGCTGACAAATGCATGTTTAAGAACTGACCTAAAAACATGAATATCATAAAATAATTTTGTTTCTGGGTATTGTTCGCTGATCGTAGACCATGCCCGTTTACCTGATTACTCTTCTTCTTTATTTTGATGCATGATTTATCAAAATAAAAAAAAATTGTGATATGGCTTAGTGCAATTATCAAATTGCAAAGGCTGTGATTTAGGTGATGATTTTGGGTTTGGGTCGCTTTAATATGCATTTGGCAACAAAAGTGCCAAACATGCTTGTGATGAGAAGTGCTTATGAACAAAGGAGAAGCTTTAAGGACTCCCTGCCGTTTCCATCAAAACAAAAGTTCAGTGGCTTAACATTTGAAAAATTAACTAATAAGATAATAATTAAATATTGGTATGGCGATTTTACAGTTGCAATGTAAAATTACATTATTATTATTATTATTGTTAGTGCTGTCAAATGATTAATCACGATTAATCACACCCCAAATACAAGTTTCTGTTTACATAACATATGTGAGTGTACTGTTTATATTTATAATGTATATATAAATACACTCACATGCATGTATATATTTAACCCTTGTGTGATGTTCATATTTTTGTTACTCGCTGCAGTTTTGGGTTTTAATTCAACACAATCAAAAATGATATATTAAAATGCTCAACAGATGTTTACTTCATCCCAATTACAAGCAAAATAAACAGCATATATGGTCAAAATTTGCCCTTTACCTTTGTTAGATCACATTTATGAATTAAAGTGCTACTGTGCGGGAATGGCAGGGGCAGAAACACAAAACTCACGCTTATATTCACATTATTACAGACTCTCTCTTTCTCTCTCTCTCACACACACACACACACACACACACACACACACACACACACACACACAGACACAGACAGACAGACAGACTAATAGCAGTCCCAGAGAGTAGGAGGGCAGAGTGAAGGTACATAGGACCTACAATTTTTGAGTGGTCATTGAATAAAATTTAAACCGGGTCCCACAAATCTGAACACCATACAAGGGTAAAAATATATTTATATAATATAAACTATATGAATATAACTATATGAATATATATATATGAATATATATATATATATATATATAATACATGTAAATATTTTCAAAATATATACTGCATGTGTGTGTATTTTATATACATAATAAATATACACTATACACACATATATTATGTGAACAAAAACTTTTATTTTGGATGCGATAATCGTTTGACAGGACTAATTATTATTATTTTGTTTAATACTTGATTTTGTATTTTACAGGGAAATATTTCAAAAGTATTTCAAGAATTATTGTAGATTGATTTAGTATTTGTATACTTTTATTAATAATACAATGCGTGTTATTTAAATAATAATAATTTAGATTTTTATTATTAATTGTATTAATATGTATTATTAATAGGAGTGGAAGTAGTAGTAGTATTTTAAAGCCATATTAATATATGTAACGGGGCCGACAAGACGAGAGGCGTGCGGATCCATTTGCAGGCTTTTATTGCTAGACATGGTCAAAAACTGTCAGGATCGAACAAATGGCAAACAGGTATAGATGGGACCAGGAAGAAGAGTAATCAGGTAAACGGGTGGGCTACGATTGGCGAACAATATCCAGAGGGCAAGGCAGAGAGATAATCAGGTCACAAGCAGAAGGTCAGGAATCAGACAACCAGGCAACACGGAAAGACTAGACTGAAACTAAAATAAGAAACAGAAAACAGAAATGGCTCCGTAAAGCAGCTAACACTAGGAGAGTGGAAAAACGCAGAACAATACAGGAGACTGAACACAAAACAAAACACAGAATGGCTTGGTATAGTAGCTAACATGGGAAAATGTTAATCGCTAAACAATACTCAGGGAGGAAGAAGAGGCAGGAAGGAAGAGGAAATTAATGTCCTTTTGTATGGTGTGTGTGATGGCTCTCAGGTGAGTGTGTGATTGGAGATAGCTGTGTGATCAGTGCAGCGTGTGATTAGTGCAATCAGCTGGGTGTGTGTGTGGTCGGTGCAGTGAATGATGGGAAATGTAGTCTGAGGTGGAGTGCAACAGTGAGTGTAGTGCAAGAGTCCATGTGGTGGAAGGGCAACCAGATTCGTGACAATATATAATCACAAAGTTTTGGTCAAATGTTGCAGCCCTAGAAACAACTACAACAAACGTGGCATTTTTAAATCACATTTTAAATGTCAATCACATTTTTAATTAGAAAGACAGCAATTTAATTTCCACTCAAAGGTTTTGAAGATATTTGCCTGAGCCATACAATTATACACAACCTTTTTATATAGTTGTGCATGTGATAGGTCTACACCTTTTTAATTACCACCAATCAGCTAACATGTAATATATTGCACTGGCTTTAAGTGGCGCTGTGTTCTCACGCTCACATACACACACACACATACACGCACACACACATGGCCGCAAGGCTCAGAATTCATCTGTCCGCTTGAGAAATAAACCGCACACACACACACACACACACACACACACACACACATGGCCACAAGGCTCAGAGTTCATCTGTCCGCTTGAGAAAGAAACCACACACACACACACACACACACACACACACACAGACAGACAGGATGTATGAATATTTGTGAACACACGATTGCCCACACGATCTCAGGAAAAGGCACCCACACACGCATGCATTTACTGCACACATGCTGAGACAGCCAACTTCTACATGTTGATGCATCATATCCAGAGAGGTTTATTTCACTGGGATATTATTTCCGCTTTGTTCCTGGAGTTTGCCGGGGCAAAGAGGAAGATGATTATGCTGAAATCTAGACATGGGCGCTATAGGAGGAGTTCCCGGGCTGAAGGAATAACCGCCATGCAGCCAATAATCAGCTAAGTACCATAATCCTCCTTGCAGGATAAAGTCGTGCTTGACCTCCAACTATATACAGCCTGTGATAACAGCATTAAACGGTAACACCGCTCTCCACTCCCAGAAGCCTTTGCATCTCATGCGTTTCAGGCCTCTCGGCACCTCTTGGCCCACTTCGGCTTTCTAGTATTGGCTCTTTGCTCCGGTGTGGCTTGCGTCTGTCATGGACCGTCTGCAAGAGCATGCTGGGAGGGGTGGAGGATGCACTAAGCTAGCAACTGCTGTGCTACGGGACTAGTGCATGCGTTTTCTGTAGCCGTAACCTTGTTTCCCCCCTGGCTGGACCTATTCTGCCCCTTCAGCGGCGTGTGGGTGCGGTGCATTTGTGTTTGATGCAGCTGCGCAGTCAACATGCTCGCACCCGCAGCCCAGATGTGCAGTTCTTGAGTGATAGGTGCGTGACGCGCTCTGCCGTGGAAGAATAGATTTTTATTTTTTTTGCTGGTGCACCATTCGTGTGACAGTCAAGTGCCTCTCGCTGAATGCTGCTTAGTTGACGGTTTTGTGACAGGCGTGCAGATGTTCCTAGAGGAGTAATTATAACGCCTGAGTAATGCTTGCACAGAACTGGCTTTACAGTTGGGAAAGATTATCATACACGAGCGCTGTTTACATCTCGTGGATGCCATGCTGTGGGTATAGAATATTAGAATTAACACTTATTCTGTTTGTTTTGCTCTTTTTGTCCCATTAAGATGCTGTTTTGAGTATCATTATTGGTTTGAATCCCTTTCTATATAATACGTATTATTACAATATACATGCACTGCTGTTCAAAATTTGGTGTCAGCACTTTTATTTAGCAAGGATGGGTTAAATTGATGAAAAGTGACAGTAAAGACACTTAAAATGTTACATTTATATTTCAAATAAATGCTATTAAAGTATGCAGAAAACATGTATCATGGTTTTCGCAGAAATATGAAGCATCACAACTGTTTTTAACATTGATAATAATCGGAAATGTTTCTTGAGCATTAAATCGGATTTTAGAATGATTTCTGAAGGATCATGTAACACTGAAGACTGGAGAAATATAGCTGAAAACGTTCGGTTACGACTGTAACCTCGGTTCCCTGAAGGGGAGCGAGCGTTGCGTCAACTTTACGCTTGAGGGGCGCTTTCGTGATAAGTCTTGAAGCACACATGTGAAATCAATCCAAGGTGTAATTGGGACGTCAGAGCGGGTGGCGTCACGAACCAGGAGGCTATAAAGCTGACCCAAACAAAGCTGTCACTAGCTTAAAAGTCTGAGCAAGTCGCTTACAGGCACGAAGGAGATATGGCCGGGGATGCAAGCGTTCGTTCCCCTTCAGGGAACCGAGGTTACAGTCGTAACGAGCGTTCCCTTTCAGGGAACTCCGTTGCGTCAAGCTTTACGCTTCGGGGCGTGGTACAACATCACCATAGCGACAAGTGCCTGTCCTGTGAATCTAACGAGCAGCACTAGGGCGAGAGCACTTGGGAACCTGGGGTAGAGTCCAGGTCCAAAGAATAAAATCTGGCGAATGTGTGCGGTGAGGACCAGCCTGCCGCATCACAAACCTCTTGGAGAGTAACTCCTGATATCAGGGCCTTGAGGCAGCCATACTCCTGGTCGAGTGGGACGGACAGCCATAGGGAAGGTTGACCGGTCGACTCATAAGCAAGTGAGATGGCCTCGACCACCCACTTGCTCATACTTTGCTTAGATGCAGGGGACCCCTTGTTAGGAGGTCAAGACATACGAACAACTGTTCATTTTTACGCCACAGGGCAGCTCTGTGGATATAAGCATCTAATGCCCGCACTGGGCAAATTGTGCCTTTCCTGGTCCGCATTCTGAAAGGAGGAGGACAGAGCCTCAGGTACCACGGAGGAAAAAGAGATACCAGGGGGTCATTCCCCATAGACATACCACCCAAAAGGAATGTGGTAAGCACTATGGCCGCCACATAAACCTTCAGAGTGGACGGGGCTAGCCCTGCAATGAACCGATCTTGCAGAAACTCCAGCACTGTACCAACAGGGCAGTTAACTGGGTTCAGCTGATGGTCACTACACCAAGAAGCGAAAACCTTCCACTTCAGGGCACGCAGTTTCCTCGTGGATGGAGCTCTGGAGTGGAGAATGGTCTCAACAACCTCGGTTGAGAGACCTGAGTTTATGAGCTGGGCCCCCTCAGAGGCCAAGCCCACAGTTTCCATAGTTCTGGATGGGGGTGAAATATCGAGCCCCCCGCTTGGGACAGAAGGTCCCTCCTGACGGGGAGCTCCAGAGGAGGCCCGTCGAGAAGGGAGAAAGATTTGGGAACCATACTCTGCCCGGCCACAGCGGGGCAATAAGAAATAGTGGGACCCGGTCCCGGCGAACTCTCTCCAGTACTCCCGGGAGCAGGCGATCGGGAAATCTACAGATGAAGCCTCGGCCACATCTGTGTCGCATCCAGTCCGAGAGGAGCTGGATGCGTGAGGAGAACCAGAGTGGGCAGTGAGGCGTCTCTCGAGGCGCAAACAGATCCACTTGTGCCTGGCGAACTCCTTCCACATCAGCTCCACCACCTCGGGGTGGAGCCTCCATTCAGGCCTCAGCCCCTGTCTCGACAGGATGTCTGCTCCTATATTGTGGGCCCCGGGATGCAAGTTGCTCGCAGAGACAACAACTTCCTTTGGGACCACAGGAGGATTTGTACGCCAGTTTGCAAAGTGGACGTGACGCAAACCTCCCTGGTGATTTATGTAGGAGACCACCGATGTGTTGTCTGAGCGGACAAGCACATGGTGGCCCCTGAGATCTGTTAGGAAATTCTTGAGAGCAAAATACAGCCAACATATCCAGGCGGTTGATGCGCCATGAGAGATGATGGTCCTTCCACAGAACCTTGACTCGGCGTCCCTCGAGATCGCTCCCAGCCCGTGAGGAGGCATCTGTCGTTAGCATCTTGCGGCGAGCTCCCAACATGGGACCCTGGGACAGGAACCAAGGTTTCTTCCACATTACCAAGTCACGAAGGCATCGCCGCGTGACCTTGATCATGCAAAGGGTTGCCTCGGGAAAACCCTTTGGTCCTGAGTCACCACTGCAGGGTCTCATGTGCAACAGTCCAAAGGTATCACCTTGGATGCTGCTGCCATAAGACCTAACAGTCTCTGAAACTGTCTGAAAGTGAGTGACTGGCCTAGCCTTATTCTTTCCACAGCCGACAGGATGGACTCTAAATGTGCCGGTGACAGGCGCACCTGCATCGACGTTGAGTCCCATATCACGCCCAGGAAAGTGGTCCTCTGTAAAGGAGAAAGCACACTTTTCTTGGCGTTTTAGCCGTAACCCCAATTTTCATGTTGGCAAGAGCGACATCTCGATGCGAACTGCCAACTGATGCGACTGAGCTAAAATCAACCAATCGTCGATATAGTTCATAATGCGAATACCCTGAAGCCGAAGAAGTACAGGGCTGCATCTCGCATTTCGTGAAAGTGCGGGTGATAATGCTAGGCGAGCGGAAGAACCGAACTGGTATGCTTTGCCCCCAAAGCGAACCTCAGGAACTTCCTGTGACATGGACATTTGAAAGTATGCGTCCTTGAGATCTATCGTGACAAACCAGTCCTCGGATCTGATCTGTGACACGATTTGTCTCAAAGTTAACATTTTGAACTTGAGCTGCATGACGGATTCGTTCAGAACTCGAAGATCTAACATGGGACGCAACCCTCCATCCTTATTTGGAACTATGAAATACCGGCTGTAAAACCCGGTTTCCCTGTTGGAGTGAGGTACATATTCTATGGCCCCTTTCTCTAACAGAGCTCTTATTTCCTGTTCCATTACCAGAACCTGCTGGGGGGCCACCTTGGTGAAAAACACCCCCATTTTCTATAATCTGCAGGACCCAACGAGATATATTTGGCAGAAGTTTCCACGCTGTCAAAATTCTACTAGAGGTACCAGCCTCTCGAGACTGGTTTCTGGATTTATATGTAGTTGTGCAGTCAGAACGACGTTCTGAAACGGCGAACCGACAGGAAGCGTCTGAACTGACCGCTCTGAAACCCTCCTCGGAGGGGGCGGGCATCCCAAGACCACTACGTTTCCGGGTGGACCTTGAGATATGCGCTCGCCGGAGACCGCTGCGCCCTGAAGCACACGAGGTGGCAGGGTTGGCAGAACGGTCCCCTGAAGACACCGGAGGGAGACGGACACCGTAAAATGAGGTGTTGACCGCTCCACTTCGGGGGGGGAGTCCTCATTGGCCTGAGCCCTCGGGCGTCAAGTCTTTTTTTTTGCCGCCGCCTTAGAAATAATAACGGTCCTCAGATCCGTTTTACACTTTGACGGCTTCGGTTGAGCACGCTTCCCGTGTCCCCATTCTTAGGTGGGGAAGCACGATAAGCCACGCTCTGTCTAGTTGTGCAGTCAGAACGACGTCCTGAAACGGCGAACCGGCAGGAAGCATCTGAACTGACCGCTCTGAAACCCTCCTCGGAGGGGGCGGGCATCCCACAGGCCACTACGTTTCTGGGTGGACCCTGAGATATGTGCTCGCCAGAGACCGCTGCGCCCTGAGGCACACGAGGTGGCAAGGTTGGCAGACCGGCCCCTGAGGACGTCGAAGAGAGACGGGCACCGTAAAATGAGGTGTTAACCGCTCTACTTCGAGGGGGAAGTCCTCACTGGCCTGAGCCCTTGGGTGTCAGGACCATTTCCCGCAGCCGTCTAGAATTAATAACGGTCCTCAGATCCGTTTTACCGCTTGCGGTTGAGTGTGTTTACCGTGTTCCCAGTCTTTATGTGGGGAAGCACGATGGCGGCAGCTCTTGGGAGGAGTTGGTTAGATGTTTGGGGCTGCTGCTCAGCAGCCCCAGAGATGTGAATACTGGCGGGGAGGAGATTCTGGAATGCAGCCGCTTGCTTAGCTGATTCCTGAAATCTCTCGACAACCAAATTCACTCTTTTATTAAAAGATCGAGACCAGAGGGAGAAATAGGAGCATCCATAAGGAAGTTTTTTATATTTTTCCTTAATGTTACTCAAATTTAACCATAAGTGACCCGACGCAGTCCGTAAACTGTGTTCGGACTAATAACCTCGCCCTCATCGAGATCTATTAATAACTCAGCCTGGTAAGGCTTGCAACAGCGACATCGTGTGTAAACATGCTGCTGCCTGACCAGCCGCTGAATAAGCCTTTCCCACCAGTGCTGATGTAATTCTCACTGGTTTAGTGGGTAATATTGGGGATTTAATAGATGAAGATGATTCAGGGGAGAGATAGTTCGCGAGCGTCTCTTCCACCTTAGGCATCTCTTCATAACCGTGCTCTTTCTTTATATATTTTTTATGTAATATAGAGGAATAGTGTGATGCTTGTGTACTATAAGCTCTATAAGAAAACGGTTTCTCCCATGATCTCCACACCTCGGTATTCCACAATAGTGGAAAAATACCAATCTGTCCCCCCCAATAATAGGCCTATTATATTGTAATATGTGACATATGATATGCCCTACTCTTATGAACCCTGGTTGTAGCCTAGTGGATCTGTTGTTATTTCCGATTTACCTTCAATTTAGGAAAAACAAGGGAAACAAAACTGTGTGACCACCCCCCCTCGATTGTACACTTGGTTGAGCCCGTAAACGCCGGCTCGTGGCATCGTTTGAAAAAAACGCTCAGTCCGACTGTCACTGGTGCTTAAATGAAATGAAGGTAGGAGCTAAAAGAAAGAAGCAAGACGAACAGGCGGACATTAGCCTTTTTTTCAGACGGTAAGCAAGTAGACACCTAAAAAGTAGTGCCATGGTCAAAAATACCGCGGCAATTTTTGAATAAATGTGAACAAATATCACGTTTAAATGGCTCAGTATTGTAACGTAAACTAGCCATGTTCCGTACACAACGATGTTCCGTACAGATGACCTTTTCCCGCCGATCGCTGAATAAATACTTCCTGGTCATACACAAAATATATATCTGTGTCATCTTCATTTCTCCCTCTTTCACCCCGGATCACGACAGAGACACTCCCACCATTTGCTTCCGTGATATTTCAGTAAGTTTTCTAGGTGCGCCCCCTGTGCTTGAAAACCGATGGTGGGCAAGCTAAACATGAGACTGCCGCTTAGGTGGGGAGAGAACTTAAGCAGCGAAAATGTACATTTCTATTTAATTTATGCTTCTCAAAGTACTACAATCTTTATGAAATTAAAAGTATGGTATCACAAATTGTTAAATAAATTACCTTTTGTTGAATAAATGCTTTGAAATTGGAATATTTAAACATGAATTGTGGGCGATGACCACATGGCGCCACCCTCCGCCTGAGACGTGCAGCAGGCGCTGCTTGCCCATCATCTTGCGCGCAGAGATGTTTACGTTATATTCATAAACAATCAATTAAGTTACCGTTAGCTTACATTAATTCATTATTTTTACATTTTAATTGTCATGCTTTAATAAATTAAACGAATTGACAGTTAAAACTCAATTGATTGTGATATTCCACTGTAAAATTTTCATGAAGTTATTTAACTTAACATTCACAAAGTTAAACATTGACAGGATATTTTCACATTTAAGTTATTTAATAAGATTTCATACATCAAGTTAACTAATATAATTACAAGAATGTGAATATAAACAATTAGTTGAAGTTAAGGTAAAATTAACGTTACACAATTAACAATATCATATTTCAAAAGGAAAGTCAATAAAGCAAAATAAAGATGCCAGGAAAGAAAAAACTGTACTCAAAGGAGAAGTTACAGGAGGCAGTTGAGGCAGTAAAGGCAGGGGCAAGCTTAAGGGCAACGGCAATCAAGTTTGGCATTCCCCACACCACTATAAAAAAAAAGAAATATGTCCACAACACTCATCCTAATTCGGCCCTGACACCTGGAGAGGAAGAGGCTCTCCTTTCCTTTATATTCTGGATGGCAGACCATGGCTTCCCAGTGACAAGATCCCTTGTCAAGGTGCTGACTACTGGGATCATAAAGGAGAGTGGCAGAACCGAGACCACCACTGTGAACCTGGAAAAGGGGCCAAGTGATGTGTGGTGGTCCAGGTTTAAGGCCCGCCATCCAGAATTGGCCCCAAGAACGGCAGATTCCCTGGACAGAGCCAGAGTCCACGGTGCAACACCAGAGGCCATCGAAGGGTTCTTTAAATTGTATGAGGCCCTTTATAAAAAGCACAGTTTGGAGGAAAAGCCACATCTCCTCTATAACTGTGATGAGACCGGATTTGGGGACAAGCCTCGGTCCAGGGAGAAGGTCTTGTGTCAGACTGGGAGGAAACATGTCTACCAGCAGCAGCAGACGACCAGGGAGCACATCACGGTCCATTGCTGTGTGAATGCAGCCGGGGACAGCATTCCACCCTTTATAATTTACCCCGGCTGCCTCCCTAGTAATGCATATAGGCTGGATGGGCCCCCCAACGCCCTCTATGGCATCCAGGAGAAGGGCTACATGGACTCCGAGCTGTTCCTGAAATGGCTCCACCATTTTATTAAGTATGCACCTGAGGAAAGACCACTAGTTTTAATCATGGACCAACACGAGACACACGTCTCAAAAGATGTGATCATGTTCTGCAGAGAAAACACAGTGGAAATTCTCTGCCTACCTGCCCACACCACACACATTCTTCAGCCCCTGGATATTGCGGTTTTCAACCCGCTGAAGACTGCTTTCTCCACCATGGCTTCCAGGATGGGTCTGGTGCGAGGGGACATTGTTGTGGGGAAGAGGCAGTTTTCAGCTCTCCTCAAGCATGTGTACCCCACTGCTGTCACCGCAAAAAACATCAAGGCTGGGTTCCGCAAAGCAGGCATCTTTCCTCTGTCCAGGGCTGCTGTGGACACAACTCAGGTAATTTTGACATTAATACAATGATAATTCATCCTCTAAGCTACTTGCATTACTTTTCAAGTGTATTAATGAGTTTTACATACGTTTTATTTTCTTAGGTGGTGAGAGTGCTCCCATCTGCAGATGGAAGTGATGCCACACCATCCAGCGCTCCCGCCACTCCGTCAGCCACTCCATCCGGCCCCGCCACCACTCCATCCGGCCCCGCCACCACTGTGTCAGCCACACCATCCGCCCCCGCCGCCACTTTGTCAGCCACACCATCCGGCCCCGCCACCTCTCCGTCCGGCCCCACCACCACTCCATCCGGCCCCGCCACCACTCCATCCGGCCCTGCCACCACTCCATCAGCCACACCATCCGCCCCGCCGCCACTCCGTCAGCCACAACATCCGGCCCCGCCACCACTCCATCCAGCCCTGTCGCCACAACATCTGGCCCCGCCGCCACTCGTCAGCCACACCATCCGGCCCTGCCGCCACACCATCCATCACTGACTCACTGACACGTCATCAGCCATGACTCAAACACCTTGCCCCACCTGTAATATTAAGAGAGTGGCACACAAAAATTACCTGGTGGCAGCAGGTGTAATACCGGAGAGTCTGGCTAACGTCTTAATGAGTCCAGCCCTGGAGAGGAATGAGAAGGTGAGGCGTCGCATTCCGTTGCCAGCTCGAGTCATCACCAGCGACGAGTATTTCCACCTGATGGTACAAAGGAAACTGAGGAGAAAGAGAAGAAAGAAAGCGCAAGGAAGAGAAAGAAGGAGGAAAAGAGACAAGCCCAGGAGGCCAAAAGGCAAAACAGCAGGCACTTCCTCCGGCTGAAGATGGAGAACACTGCGCTCTCTGTCATAGAGTGGTCCCACCTGGCTCTGGAGATGAGGCCATCGATGAATGGGTCCAGTGTGACCTGTGCCATTTATGGTTCCACCTGGAGTGCGCAGAGTTGGAGGAAGTGCCAGTCACTGACTGGCTTTGCCATAAATGTTGTCTGTCCACATAAACACACACACACAATGTAAATAGTTTTTGAATCAGTTTAGATGAGTGTTAAATATAAATAGTTGTAAACACACACACACACACACACACACACACACACACACACACAATGTAAATAGTGCACACAAAAATTGAACAAGTTATGGTATTGTTTAATCAGTTTAGTGTTAACGTTAATTGTAAATACTTGTGCACACACACACACACACACACACACACACACACACACACAGATCATTTATGTTTTGAAGTAAACATTGGTTAATCATTAAATATTTTGAATAAGTTCAAATTGTTTGCCCTTCTCTGTCTTCAGAAAGATATGGTAACTTTATTCACTAACGTTTCACATTGTTCATGCTTAACTCACATAACATAATCAATATCACGACACAATGGCCTAGCTCGATGGTCCTCTAGCTTATTAAACTTAAATTTTAAACAAATAAAAAGGTACTCACCTTTCTTATTTATTTAAATGTTGTTTTCTTCAGTTAAAATAAATAAATACCTCACAGTTGATCTGTTAAATGTAAAGTTTCGCCCTTGAAATCAAAGTATGTGCTCTGTACGGAACATCATTGCAGCCTGTACGGAACACCGTTAACGCTTCTCCTCTTCCGCACACTTGTGGGGGCGGTACTTTTTCCCACTTTTCTTAAAAACGATTGGTCCAAAAGACATCAATCAAAGTGTGGACTGTCCAATGGGTATTCCCCCAGAGAATGATCACACAAACATGCTTGTCTTGCTTTCAACAATGGAGGAGTGGTCGCCGGAGGGCGGCGGAAGGGCGAAAAGTGTACGGAACATGGTTAGCCTAGTTAGCCACGATACCCTGAAAATAGGCTGAATAATGAACTGCTGGAGTCACAGACCAAGGAGTTCCCGCACTTCCCACTCCATTGATAAGCCTCTATTCATTCGTTGCTGGCCTGGCCTGTTTGTTTTTACGATCTGATCCGCGACTGAACTTAAAAAAATATCTGGGGGAGGGCTCACATTTGGACCCCCCCAATATCTATACCATGGTTACGCCCCTGCTATCTAATCAAATTGCATGTGAATAAATGCAAATATTCCCTAAACACACCAAGTTCCCTTTAAATTTGATTGATGATTGCTCCCGCGCCCGCTTCTCATCTCGACAAATCACGCAGAGTCGGTATGGGGTGTGAGTGCATATCAGGAGAGGCACACAGAGTGAAGCACAGAGAAGCACAGAGCTTCTCAGAACAATGAACTTTGTAAAAATTGACGCGTTTCAGAAAGGCGGAGCAGAGAGGAGCAACAATAATGTGTTTTTTTAACCACGAACCACGTAAACACATTGCATTACACCAAATACACAAAATAATGTTCTTTTTAGCAACATCATATGACCCCTTTAATTGTGTATTGCCCACGTAAATACAAATAAGATTCGCCTACTATAATGCAAAAGTAAGGTTAGGGTGTTTCTACGTGGTTGCAGCATTTTATAGGGAGTTATAGATTGTTTTTTAGAACAGTGTAGGTCTAAGGGATATTTTTATCCACCAGTCTGCAAGTCAAATCAGAAAAGTAAGGGCAGTGTTATGCTTGGATCAAGATACAGTTAAAAAAAAAAAATTGAATTTAGTTTAAATTTAATTAAAATTATGTTAGAAAAACATTAGAAAATAAAGTTTTATACATTTTCATTTCAGTTTTAGTTTGATATTTCAGTGCATCAAGTTATATACATTTGTATGGTTTTATTATTAGTTAACTATAACTATAATAACCTTGCACCTCTTCTCAACAAACCACATGATTTGTAGTATCATTCATGCCTATAAAACAAACAATAAGTCATTATTCACATTCAATTTTAATAGTTAAGGTTATGGTTTTGTTCAAATCACAAACCATAAGTATGAGCAACAGTAAAATGGCTGTTGACTTTAACAATCTCTTTCCAGCTGCGGGAGAGTGGCAGTATCTGCTGTAAGTGAAACTGCCTGGCGTGATATAGTTAATGAGAGATAAACAGAAAGGGAGGGAACTAAACACATCTGGCTCTGTCTTGACATTGCAGTGTTTCATTAACTCAGTGTGACACACTTCCCCTCATGACTCTGGCCAGAGCCGAACACTCTGCCCTTACAGGTTAACCTCTATGAAAGACTCATGGCTCAAAGGTCTGTTATGGCAGACATGTCCCAGACCACCAAACCCCATCCAACTGGCCACTCTCACAGGACATGGTGGGATAGACTCATAGGCAGTGAACTCAAGGTGACTGGTGGCATCGAACAGTTTAGTCTATGTCAGTCTGAGGGGCTAGACAGACAGAGGAAGGCATAAATTAGGCATGTGCTCCTTCAGGGTTTTTAATGACAAAACCCCCAATTATGATAATCCTCTTGCGAAGAGGAATATAAATAGAATAAAAGGGCAGCTTTATTTTTATATATAAAGACTCATGTATATGGTGTGAGATAAAAAAACCTGTGCCTTTGTTACTAAATTTAACAACTGGCATTGGAATTGTATTAAAACAAGGTTTTATTTTGTATTTTTATATATATAACGTTAGATGTGTAAACCACAGAAACATTTTCAAATGAAATCTGATTTTGTTCCCTCAACAAAACTATATGCTGATTTGAGCTTTATTTTTTACTGTTAAAAACTGAGGATAAAATAATCATTATTAATCTTATGATTTTTGACCAGTATTTAGAAAGCAAATTAAGAAATATCATAAGTTTGGAAAATGTGCTAAAATGATTGGGTTAAACATATTTAAATAATATATTTATAACAAATAAATAATTGCAAATGTACACATGAACTTTGACAATTCTATGGGGGGGGGGGGGGGTTGCATGAAATGTAAGTGCTATGTTTACAATAGCTCGGTGAAAGTTTATTTTTATTTTTTATATTATGTGTTGTGTACTTACATTTTTCTGGTTATCAAATGAATGCATAAAACACTAATTTAATTTATCTTTTAATGATGTGAAAGATGTGAAAGAACAAACTCAGGGGTTTCAGGGCAAACAAAGGGGTTACTATTAAAATGAAAACATTATACAAATATTATGTGATTATTCCTAATTAAGTTGTAATAATTTAATTAGTAGTAGTAGTAGTAGTGATGTGTACATTCTACTGGACAATAGTAATATGTTTCTGTTTTTTCATTTTTCATCTTAAGCCAAGCTTTTATTTTGACATGTGACCATGAGGACCTTTGAGTTTCTGTGTGTATATGATATGACAATAATTGTACTCCACTAAAAGGGTCAAATGTTCATGTAATGACTCTCAGAGTAGTTTTGGGGATGTTGCTAATGTATTTATGTTCTCATTTATTTAGATGGCAGACGCTGAAATCACGGCGAGTGTCACGTGTGCTACAGTATGTGTGTAGTAAACGAAACCACGCATTTGTACCATTCATTCGCACAGAGACACGCAGAACATACAGCATTCATATCTAAATAGTCTTTTGCGGCTTAATATTGACAGATTCTAGTCCATAACACAATTTTTTTTAAGTGTGCTGACCTATTTTTGATTAATTAATCCAAACTTTGACACATTCCGTGACATTCCGTGTTATACAGTAAATTCTATTTTTAAGATTGGATTCCGCAATTCAGTCCGCTTTTTCCACATTGCGGATATCATAGAGCCCTGCAAAGTTAATCTATATGTTTGCCATTTATGATTTTATCGTGATAGGACATTAGTATTGGTGACAGGAAGTGATAGGATTGGGGAACAGTACCGGGAAAGGACCACAATCCGGGACTCAAACTCAGGTCTTGTGCTATATGTCAGAGCAATGACCACAAGGCTAGCCCTGAGAAACATTTGAAGATTTACATTTTTTTTATTGTTGGTCTGTGTATACATGAGGATGGACGTTTGTGTTGCACATTTTCCCCATTTGGATGCACTCGCTGATCTTTTAGCATCCTGCACCATGATCATCCGGAGACCCCTGCATTTTGTTCCATTTCAGTATTTATCACTACATCCTGTTTTTGAATACAAGAATAGATTCTATGTGTATGTATTTGTACAGGACTTCGTTAAGTAAGAATATATGTTCAAACAAATCACCTCTACGTAATTTTGAATGTATGTAGTTTTGTACAAACCTAGTGTGAATCACCTTAGAAATGAAGCTCATTTGTGATTGAATACAGTGTTAGTCTCACCTCACTGCATTGACCACTCACACTGACCTCATTTCCTTTTACATTCTTAGAAACAGAAGCCCATCAGCATCCAGGGACCCCAACGCGGCATATAACCAAAGGGAGGGGGAGGGAGGACTGCAGTATGCAGGGGAAGGAGGTATGCCCCGCTCTCCGTCCGACTACGGACGTGACCCTGGCCATTCGCAGAGGAGTTCAAGAATGTACAATGAGGTGGGCGGTTATCAAGACAGCCGAGGACGCTGGCACTCGCAAAGCCAGCATTTGGATGGCCAGCTAGAAGACTATGAACTCCAAAGACAACGTGAGGATGAATACCAGGCCCGTTACTGCAGCAACCCCAACCTGGCACGCTACCCAGTCAAACCCCAGCCCTATGAGGAGCAGATGCGTATCCATGCCCAGGTGTCACGGGCTCGGCATGAGCGGCGTCATAGTGACGTCTCGCTCACCTATACAGAACTTGACGAGCCTCTGCATGGGCTTGGTGGGCGGCAGTCACGCCTCCCTCCAAGTCAATGCTTGTACTCCATAGACAGGAACTTACCGGGACATCGGATGTCGAATCATAGCCCACCAACACCACACCGCAGCCCCGTGCTGGACAATAGCCGGCGAACACCGGTGGAGCCAACGAGGAAACCCATACCCCAACAGCACCACTTGGACCCAAGCTCAGCCATGCACAGGAACAAACAGGACAAAATGGATAGCATGCTACGGAATGACTCTCTAAGCTCGGACCAATCTGAGTCGGTTCGGCCTCCTCCACCTCGACTGCACCGCAGCACACGACTTGGCAAGCTCAGAACCATGGGCAGCTTCAGCAGCTCAGAAGAGGAGCTGGCAACCACGCCAGAGTACACCAGCTGTGAGGATGTGGAACTGGAGAGTGAGTCCATGAGTGAAAAAGGTAAACGCTGCTGACTCTGAATGGAATTATCGAATTGCTGATTAATAAACTTTGCAGTGTTTTAGGGAGAAAAGTTGCATTAAACGTTTCTGGAGTCTCAGATGTGACTCTCCAGGCATATCAGTTTTCTAGAAAGAGCCATGCCTTCATGGTAACCACCATGTTGCTCCATAGCTGGTGGGGGCAGGAGAGAGTTCAATGCTGTTGTATGGATTATTTAGAGCCTGTGAAATATAGTGTAATAGCGTGTTTGCAATCATGTGATTCTGATGATGCGCAAAATGCAGCTGGAGGGCTGGAAGTGATTTTTCTATTTGAATCACTAGCAGAAATTCAAAATGCCTGCTTTGTATTGTTAATGGATTCTCTAAATAGTCAAACTGAGAAAAAGGAGCTTTTATCATGTATGGAAATGTGTTGTTCATAAGGGGGAAAAGGCAAGAAATTGACTGAAAAATGCAGGAAAAAGTGGCTTGTGAACCTGTGTCTGTGGTTAAGAGGAGCCGAGTTGGATTATGCTGAACAAATTTCCACAGCAATGAAATCATGTGCAAACAACCTCTTACCTACTGCATCCGAAATCGTGTACTCTTTGAGTAGGTACTTATTTTGAAAAAGTAACTACTTTGCGACTGTTAAAGGGGTCATATGATACGATTTCTGGTTTTCATTTTCTTTAGTGTTATGTAGCGGTTCGTGTATGTATAAGAACTGCAGAGTTATAAGGCTGAAAGTCACTCACAAAAGGATTTATTCTATCTAAAAAGAAGGCTGATCCAGACCAGGCTAAAAGGCCTCATGTCTACGTCATGATGTGGAAATATTTGCATAATGCCGCCCAAATGTTCATGTAAATAAAGAAGGCATGGTTTCAGTAACCGCAGAAGTGTTGATGCAGCCGTGTGTCAGGGAGACGCTGTGTGTTTCTATGCAAAAGCATTTGGTCTCCCGAAAGTAGATGCAATTAGGTATCATTATTAAGATTTGTTTACAACAGAACAGCACAACACAAATGTTCAAATTTGTGCAACGCATTTTATGGACGACAGTTTCATGAACCTAGAAGAGTACAAGGCTGGCTGCACAAAGGCTATTAAAAAAAGGGTCAATTCCAACTTTGCTATGACAATCTGGCACTTCTGAATCAGCAACTGTATGTTTTGTTATTAGTTTAAGTATTTGCTATTGACTGTTCAAATGCGGAGTTTTGTGCATTGTGTGTGTGTGCGTAATGTTTGTGCGTGTGTTTGTGTGTGTGTGTGTGTGTGTGTGTGTGTGTGTGTGTGTGTGTGTGTGTGTGTGTGTGTGCATATGTGTGTTGATATGTGTGTGTGAGAGAGAGAGCATATTTCATTGCGTATACATTTGGCCGGTGTCATGAAATATCCTAACATCGTGACGTAGATGTGTGGGGGCGTGTTTAAATGAGCCGTTTTAGGAGGGCGTGGACGAGTCTTAACTTTGATAAAGAATATCTCTTTCATTTTGAGACTTTAGTCTTTGCAACTTCAGGGATCTTATCTATGCACAAACAGCTTGTAGCACTCCAAAGAGAAAGGAAAACTTGAAATTGCATCATATGACCCTAATGGGAACAGGAGTATGCTTAAACGGTACAAAAATGTACCAATTAAGCACAGCCGTCTGTTTTTGAATTTAATGATGTATATCTTAATTGAAATGCTTTTGTCATTTAAAATAAAATAAAATATTTTTGTGTGAGAGATTAATATTTTATTTTAACATAACTTTTTGTACTGAAAATAATATTTTATGCAATAAAAAATGTCTCGATGTAGATTTTGGTCAGCTTAATAGGCACGTTTACCTCTATGTTCTATATAGTATGAATTTGTGTAATATGAATATAATATTGATACACCGTTGCACTCGGCATGTTGTCATTGTCATGTGACCTTCTGGACCAGCCTCATCTCCCGTGGCCTCATGGGATGGTAAAGTGTCCATCAGATATGCACTTCAGAATCTCGCCAGAAGTATTAGTTCACTGGAGGACTTTGTGAAGTTTAGTTCCTTCTACTGTTTTGTGAATGTGTTTTTCTTATAGTAGGGAAGTATACTGTTTTGGATGCAGCCTGTGTGCACCTTATAAACACCAGCCAGATGAATCTTGTGGTTTGACATCTTAGATCAGGGATATCCAACCCTGCTCCTAGTGAGGTACCTTCCTGCAGACTTCACTTTCAACTCAACACCACTGACTGCAATTTTTCAGTAACCCCGAACACCTTGATTAGCTGGCTCAGGTGCATTTGATTGGGGCTGTGGTTGAACTCTGCAGGATGGTAGATCCTTAAATGATTTTGGTTGTTCGTTACTGATTCGTCTTGGTTGTCCCACTTAAATAAGAGAGTCAGTTTTGGCAGAACTTGTTGATGGTGAGGTTAGAGTCATGATGCTGTGGGTTATGATATCATCTTACTGAGTCTGCCTTAAATACAGATTTGGAGAGGCTCTTTTAATTAAGAGAGCATAGTGATAACATTTGTTGAAGTATTGTTACATGTTTGGTTTTTTTCAGTTGTACTTGATGCCAACTATGTTATATAATTAATTGTTGTTGAATATTAACCAGATTACTGCTTGTAACAGTAACCCATTAGTTAATATTCTCAACACAGTCAGATGAGAAGTCAAAAGATAAGAAAATTAAGTATAAGACTTGCAAGGTTGATGAATTGATCTCAGATATTTATCTTTTTGTTTTAGTTTCTGTGGTTTGGGGTTGTTGAGATCAGTTATAACATGTCATTTATTCTGTGAACTTTTTCTTCTAAATTCAGTTTAAAACTGCACTTGAGATAAATGAGAATCCACTGACGCTGGCAATTACATGGGGTGAGTCACATGACCAAGGTTTAAACCATGGAGGGTGTTTCATTATTCAAGCAGGTTTAATTATGTAATGCAAGCCGGGCTGAAGATGCTAGAGTGTGAATGGGGACACACAACACAGTCATAATTACCATTCACTGTTAAGTAGAACCCTGGTTTCCTGTTTGAATTAGGGATGTGCAACATCGATCAAGTACTCAGTACTCGACCGTGACAGCGATAATCGATCATTAAACGATGATAGTTGATTTTTTAATTTTTATCAGGCTTTTTAGATGCTTCTTTTTTAATAAAATTGCCGCATCATAATCATAATCTAACAGTTCATATTTTCATAGACAGGTTTTCATGTCATTTTTTATTTTAAAAACATACATTTTCATAACAGTCTTCAGATTTTCATTATTTCCATTGCCTTTTTAAGCCATGCCCATGTTTCTTCATTAGTCATACAGCCAGGCTTTTCAAACTGAATCTCCCCAGCACTGCACATTTTGGATGTCTTATTTATTGAACACACCTGAATTAACTGAGTAGTAAAGTACTCCATGGCCTGAACTGGATCTGTCAAAAAAAGAGAGATTCAAAATGGGCAGCACCTCAGGGAGGCTTTAGGAACAGTCGAAAAAACCCTGACATACAGCAAAATTCCAGGTTATTTTCAACCTAATATCTGTGGCATGTTGTTTACTTCATTAAATAATCACAATTCATGTCTCAGCATGTGCGTTTTAAATAAAGACTCTTACACATGGGCAAGCTCAGTTGGAGCGTTTAACACACTGAGATGCATAAAGGGGGTTGCGCATCAGATGTGTCATGTGTCAAAATCTTTTGACTGTAATGGCTCTGTTTCACCAAGTGATATGGTTCAGTGCAGTATGGTACACAATTAGGCCTGTTTACATTGTCAGAAGTAGTAAATGGTAAAAAAAAGGTACCATACCACTTTTTGGTACCCTTCTTTTGGGGTAGTATTTCGATACCTACATGGTGGAGTTAGACTCACTGCAGAACATTGATTGGTTGACATAGGATTGTCACTTGCACGTGCTACAATGGGAATGATAACACAAGGGGAATGAAGAGTCTCCTTCACTTCTTCCATGCTGTTAATGTGTGCTTGTAAGCAAAGTTTGTGCAAACACAAAAATAAATTGCAATGTATTTCAAATTTTCAAACATACACACAGAAAAAATTGTGAGAACATGAGAATGACGTAGATCACTAAATTTTGGGAATAAACTATGCCTGTAAAGTAAGTGAACTGTCGGCGGTGGAAATGCAAGCTTGATCAGGGTGAACTTTCCTGAAATGTACTGTGCTGTTTGGTGGAAACGAGCCATTATGTACAACTAAAAATTGAGCATTGGTATCTTAGAGTAATAATCTGATGTCATACTCTTAAGGTACTACTATGAATGTTTTCAGGAGTAAAATATATTAATTTAAACATGCTATCACAGTGACAAGCTATTGTACCCCTAAAGGTGTTATTCCTGAACATTTTTTTTAAAGAGTGTATCCACAACGTGGTGTGGCTCTTCTCTTCTGGTGTGAAACTGACTTAAGTGCAAGGTCAGATTGAAATGAGTGAGAATACAGCAGATTGGAGGATGTGTTCTTGTGGCTCAGTGGTAGAGCATAGCATTAATATGAGCTTACCTTTATTCTTGTAAGCCAGCTCAAACACCCTGCCCTACATTGTCCCTGCATTACAACATAATGTTTCCCTGAGTTTGCCGGGCTGATCCCGGACACAAAGAACCCCTACAGTTTGCTCATGGCTCCATGGAAGCAAGTATTGGCCTCAATCGCTTGCACCCAACCAATATAACTATATAACAATATAAGCAAAAGGTTGTGGGTTCAATTCCCAGGGAACACACATGACAAAAAAATGTATAGCCTGAATGCACTGTAAGTTGCTTTGGATAAAAGTGTCTGTTAAATGCATAAATGTAAATGGATGACTGAAAACACAACTGGATTCTTTGAAACTCCAATTGATCCGTGGTTGCTTACGTTGCTGTTTCAGAAAAAGTTTACATTTTTCTTCTTTTGGTGTCATGGTGCTTATTATCATTAGGATTACAGCAATGGATATGGAATGCTACTATCTTTGCTATCTGTGAAGTACCTGTCCTTCCTCTTCCTCCTTTTTCTTCTACCATGTAAGATATTCCCCTCCCCTAAAAGCTCTGATGTTGTCAGGGTCACAATTAGCTCAATTGGATAAGCCTCTTTGCACAGGAGCAGTCTTGAGAGAGCTCCCCAGAGCCTTCTTTCATCTGCAGAAGTAGGGAGAGGGAGTCTCAGCAGCTTTGCAGTGGTAGAGGTTCACTTCCATGTCAGAGTCAGGAAGTGAAATTGCACCAGTGCATCTGTCATGGTTACCTCTCCACCACAGCTACTTAATGCACTCAAGAGGCTACAGTGGAGCAGAAGAAAGTAGGACACATAGTGACTTAAAGAGATACTTGCTTCCACATGCATCATGCTCATACTCAGTCTCTCTGTTTCAGTCAGCTTTCTAAAGGCTAGTTCACACCACCCAACAAATATCCAAATCCCAATGCTTGATCAGTGGGGTAACCATGTTGGTATCTGTTCAGGCAACGAATGTTTCCCAAAATTTCCAATCCAGCATCCAACGTTAAACTCTAGAATTGCAAACAAATCTAACAGGCATCCAATCACTCCATCTGACCTCATAAGAGTGGCACACCTCTTGACTGTAGACTGGAAGTAGCTTGATCTCTGACAAGCTTATCCTTCCATCGGGTGCCATCGGACATACGTCAATCAGTCAGTGACAACCCAACCTAATTGGTTCAAAGTACTCAGTTCCCTCCCAACCTGCATAAACAGAAAAGGATTTGGTCAAAATAGCAAACTAGTGGAAGCACACACCAAGACGGCACGCTGTGTGAAGCCTGGGAAAATGGTGGTAAGTCAATATGTCATCAAACTGCCAACAACTGGAATGGTAACTGTTCTGCTGCTGTGTGCTTTAGAGTAAGGGATTTTAACTTAATTGTTTGCTCTGAACTTTCATTTTCGTGTAAATACCACCAACCAGAAAATAGTTATATTGGTTGGGTACAAGCGATTGAGGCCAATACTTGCTTCCATGGAGCCATGAGCAAACTGTAGGGGTTCTTTGTGTCCGGGATCAGCCCGGCAAACTCAGGGAAACATTATGTTGTGATGCAGGGACAATGTAGGGCAGGGTGTTTGAGCTGGCTTACAAGAATAAAGGTAAGCTCATTATTCGAAGGCATGAACTCCATTTCAGTACAAGGAGATAGAGAGAGGGAAAGAGAACAACACAGTGAGAGCAAATACAAAAAAATGGCAAACATTTGGGTATAATATCTTCCTTGAAGGGGATGTGCATGATGTTTAAAGACAGACCCAAGTGTGATTTGAAGAGGTGCAGTTGAGTTCTAGTCCTTGTTCTAGTGGACATAGTAAATCAGCTTTGCAGAAATTCAAGGGGTTGTGTAGCAAAGACGGATTATCAGCAATATATTGGGACTACACAGAACAAATAATTTTTTTCTGAAGATGCTGGAAATGGTCTGTACATGGTGCTTGGACAAATGGCGAACACTTCTGGTTTGTGAGGCATGGTGTATGTTAAGGCAGAAGTAATATCTACAGACGTAAGCTTTTACAGCGTTCATTCTTTTCATGGTAGCATACAGGTATCACCGCATTCTGGCAGAGAAATTAGGGACAGGATGATGCAATGTTGGCAGCAGTAATCAGACTTCTGCAATATTAAAGTTCCTGTGCTGTACAAGGATATAATTTATTTTATCCATGTATTATTGTGCCGTTGTGATATTGCACTGAATGTGGCTGTTAAAATTATGGATGCATAACCATATTTTCATCTTTAAACTACAGCTTTTTTCTTAATCAAATATATTTTAGTAATGACACAGGCACATGTAAATAACTATTATGTTGCACATATCCTATGACAATGGATTACCCAAATCCAGTCCATTATTTTACTTTGCACATTAATCTTATCATGATGGTTTACTTAAATTCAGTCCAGGTTATATTTAAAGGACCTTGTTCTTGGCTTTGAACTGTTAAGTAATTATCAGTACAATATTGCTGCATTGCAAATCCATCTGCTTGCCAAACCCGAAATAATTGCAAGACAAGAGAAGTAAGGTCATGAAATGTATTACCAAAATAGCATACTAACACAATTGAAAAGTTAGTAACTTGGGAAACTTCACCTCTCTTTACCAAACTTTACCAAATGCCTTTCTTTCTGGCATTTGTGTTTTTAAAGGTTTTGTGCCTTAAATTAGTCCTGATGCTATAACTAGCCTGACATTCCAGGAATTCAGGGACACTATCTGTGTGTTCATAACAGAAAATATGCACTATATATATATATATATATATATATATATATATATATATATATATATATATATATATATATATATATATATATACAGTGCTCAGTGTAAATGAGTACAACTTGTATGAGCACAAAATGATGCTCAACTTGTCTCTTCAGAATTCCCCATAGGTGTTCGATTGGGTTCAGATCAGGAGACATACTTGGCCACTGAATCACTTTCACTCTGTTCTTCTTCAGAAATCCAACAGTGGCCTTAGATGTGTGTTTAGGATCATTGTCGTGTTGGAAAAGTGCACAACGACCAAGGGCACGGAGTGATGGTAGCATCTTCTCTTTCAGTATAGAGTAGTACATTTGTGAATTCATGATGCCATCGATGAAATGCAGCTCCCCGACACCAGCACATAAGGACACTGCCACCACCATATTTCTCTGTAGGCACCATGCATTTTTCTTTGTATTCCTCACCTTTGCGACGCCATACAGTTTTGAAGCCATCAGTTCCAAAAACATTTATCTTGGTCTCATCACTCCAGAGTATAGAGTCCCAGTAGTCTTCATCTTTGTCAGCATGGGCCCTGGCAAATTCTAGACGGGCTTTTTTGTGCCTGGGCTTTAGGAGAGGCTTCTTTCGTGGACGGCACCCATGCATGCCATTCCTCTGCAGTGTCGCCGTATTGTGTCACGGAAATAGTCACCCCAGTTTGGCTTTCTACTTCTTTAGATAACTGCAGTGAACTTGCATGTCGATTTTCTTCAACCCTTCTCATCAGAAGACGCTCCTGACGAGGTGTTAACTTCCGTGGACGACCTGAACGTCTCTGTGAGATGGTTGCAGTTCCATCTTTTTTAAATGTTTGTACCACTTTTGCTACAGTATTCTGACTAATAAGTAAAGCTTTGCTGATCTTCTTGTAGCCTTCACCTTTCTTGTGTAAAGAAATTATTTTCTTTCTTAGGTCTTGTGACATTTCTCTTCCATTTGGTGCCATTGCTGACAGCATGAAATGGGAAGGGGTTTTCTTTATGAAACACCCTTTTACTGTCTGCTGAACACCTGTGTAATGAATAATTAGACTCACCTGTGGTTTAATTCTTGTAAAATTAGACATTTGTAGTCTAAAATTTAGCTTTGCTCCAGAAACTTTCAGTGGGGTGTACTCATTTTTGCATCACACTAATTGAGTAAAACTGAAAATGTTGTTCTCTAAGTTATATTATTAACCTTACTTTCATGTTATAAGTTAAACAGATGTTATATAAAACTTATTCTTGTCAACATTTTGGGAAAACAAATTGTGTTCATTGAGATATTGTTTAAAATGTTACTTTTCAAATGGGGTGTACTCATTTACGCTGAGCACTGTATATATATATTATATATATATATATATATATATATATATATATATACATTTAATATCCCATATACAACATCGGCAAAATGTGATGCATTGTATGGTATTATGTACAGCATAAAACAGCATGGAGCAGTATTAAACAAAAAATATATATTTTATATGTCATTTAAGCACTAGATTTTAATGTCAGTGTGTTTCCAACCAGATAAAGATTTCATAACAGAATTAGTGCTGTTTAGATGTATGGCACTCAGGTAATTTCCTTCTCAGAAAATGTACTTTCAGCCAATATTTGTGACTTTTTTTCTTTTCTTTTTGTCAAATTGCCAGAAAAACAGGGTTTGTTTTGTAGTTTTGATCGTGATGTTGTACATACTCTTTTTTGTAACACTATACACCTTTAACATATCTGTATTTGTTATTTCTTTCCATTTGCTTTGTAGGTAAGTGTATACAAAGAAAAGTGCTATCAATTGTTACGTGTTAATTAAATGTGATAATTAACCCAAAAAATTACAATTCTGTTATCATTTAGTCACCCTAATTAGTCAGTCGCCAACCTGTATGACTTTCTTTTTTTCTGTGGAAAACAAACAAAATATTTTTTAAGAATGCACTATTTCTTTTTTCTTCTTCATGTAATTGCAAAGAAAAAAAGCACAAAAAGGTATCACACAAGTAGTTATTATTACTCCGTTTCATTACTAAATGAATGGTGATTTAATTTTGTGAACCAGATCAACTGATTTTTTTTTTTAAGATCTGACGGTCCATTCTTGAATCACGCATTGCTGTTTTAATCGTGAACATCCTTTTTGCAAGTTGCAATCCCCATTCATTGTAATTGCATGGAACAAAATGGCTAGTCAATTCTTTAAAATATCCTCTTTTGTGTTTCACAGAAGAAAGAAAGTTAGAGAATGGCACGAGGGTGAGTAAATAATGGCAGCATTTTCATTTTTTGTTGAACTGCTCCTTTAAACGAGCTCTAAGAGAAAGCGTGTGAGTAAATGAATGTTGCATATTTGCCTATATAAGTAAAATCTTGTTGACACGAGTGTGTGCGTATGTGTCCTCTCACTGTGCTGTCCTCAGGAGATATGGATGGTCACTCGTGGGACCATGCGTCTTGGCATAGCGAGGCCTCCTCAATGTCTATGGTGAGGCTTGTGACCCTCTCACCCTATTTCCCTCGTTTAATTCACCTCTGCATGTTTTGTTTCTCCTCCTTTTTTATATCATCCATAACTTTAGGCAACATTCAAAGGGGAAAAAGAAAAACAAATGAGCAGGCATATTTTTTGGACGCCAGTTATGCCCCATCTGAGAGGCAAAAGACAGTGGTGCGATTTTGGGAGGCGCTCACGACGAAGAAGCGGAGTGGTGCGAGCCGCAGGTCAAAGATTCAGGGGTTGACACATGCAGTAGCACCACGCTAAACGAGGAGCATAGCCATAGTGACAAGGTACTGAGATGAGCCTGCCGCCTGCCTCTCGCTTCCTGTGACTGACCGCTCGACTGTCTGTTTCTGACCCTAGAGGGTTTCCTACTCTAATCGTAGGGAGAAACCTTTGGTTTGCTTTGCTCTGCTGCAAAGTTGTAGCGCATCCTAACACACAGAAAGATGAATGATAAACTTCCTGGCACTGTTTGCTCCATATGCTGCATGCTTCACAATGCGGACAGACGCTCCATTCTGATTGCAAATCTGTTTTCCTCACATGGTCACATAACCTTTTCACGCTGTTCCACCCTTTGCGATTTCATGACTTGATTTTTACCACACAATCCTTCAGTCTCAGCTTAAACACAGGGATAGACTAGTGTGGGAATCAATCTTGCACTAAGCAGTTGTTTTTCTTTTCCCCTTTTCACTGTCTCATTCTTCATGCTGTCCTTTTCTGTCCCATCTTTAGTTTTTGTTCGTTCACCAAGTAGCTTGCTACAGCCATACTGCTTGAGGGTGTGAAAGCAATTTATTTAGCTTTTCTGGTTAATCAGTGGATTGATCTAGATCAATGCTTCTCAACAGGTTTTGTTTCAACTCGTTCAAAACGTGTCTTTAAAATTAAATATCGATATTTGTGATTTGGTTTAACCATTGGTTGACCATTTAGTTTCGGGAATAATTATCACTATTATCTTACTATTAACTATGACGTTTGCCTCAAACTCCTAATTTGATGTTTATTAATAGCTAGCAAGGTAGTTATTAAGTTTAGGTATTGGGGTGCGTTAAGGGAGCTAAAATATGGTCATGCGGAATAAAATATGCTTTATAAACTAATAAACATCCAGTATGCTAGTAATATGCATGCAAATAAGCAATTAGTTAATAGTGAATTGGTCCTTAAATAAAGTGCTACCATTAATATTTGTGAATTGGCTAACCATGTGTGATGCAATAAAGCAACAAGCATAACCTTTGAGTTTTGCCCTAACTTACAGGTACTAGAACATTTTGTTAATTGTTTGGTTTTAGTTTTGAAGCATTGCACTGTATAGTCCCAACCATTGTAAAACCTTATTTGTCAAGAATCCTCTGCCACATATATTAAATATTAAATATCTTCTGACTGGCTGTGATTCAAATCACCAATACTTCACATTCGGGTTGGACATACAAATTGCTTGTTGCTGGATACTTTTCACAACACTTCTGGTTTGCTTTAATCACAAAAACACGGCATGGTTGACAAACGATTGTAGTTTGAGTTGTGTCTTCCTTTACTCATGTGTAGCTTTGAATATTTGAAGGAAGAGGGTATGATGGGATTGGGAACTGTTGTGTTGCCAACTTGCCCATGTTGGAATCTGTCTAATGTACATTTTTAACAAGTATGTGAAGAACCATGTGAACAAAGATTTGTTGAAATTGATATACAAATCGTAAAGTTGAATTGTATGTACAGACTTTGACATCAATAACAAAATGTGATGTTCTCTTTAATTTTAGCTATTCTATTTATATTTTTCATTTTATGCCTGCATCCCAAAGTATTATACACCATGACCACTATAAGTGACGCTTTCCACCAAGAAAAAATAGCTTCTTTTAAATTATCTTTTTTTAAGTATATGATATATATTTTTGTGTTTTATTTTTTTAAATGTTAGTAAGATTAAACTACTGTCAAATCTCATCACGTATGAAATAACTGCTATCAGTGAAATATTCAGTTTTGCTGTTAAATGCAGTAACTGCAAAGTTTGGTTATTACTATACTGTACAAAGTGGGGGAAACAATCATGAGGACAAAATTAAATTGGCTCTTTCTTTGTGGGGGCGTAACTTAAAGTAGACACAACTTGTAGTGGCCGCGGCTTCTAGTGCTGTGGAATGCAGCCAGATACAAATTTTTTGCATTTAGTATTGTTTATTATAAAGTAGCTCTAGTCCTTTATGATTGGCTAGGCAATGTTTGAAGCCTTAATAAAATAAACACACCTGTATAAACTGCATAAACACACCTGTGACCTTATTACATCAGTATTACTGTACAACTCAATACAACTCCTCTCTGTTCTGTAAAACCCCCACAAACGTCCCACAGCTGTTCTAAAATCACTGTAAACCACTGCTTCTTGGAGGTTATTGCTTTAATCAACCAGTACGTGCTCTTTTTCGCAGAGTGTTGTTATTCACCAGTTGAGAACTGCTGATCTAGTTTACTGCTTTGTGTTGTTGTCAAGAATTGTGTGCTTTATACCTCCCACCCTGTCCTGAATGTTGTGCCTGTACTTAATAAATGCACAAACCGAACCCTATAGGGTGGACAATTCTTTTGAAGACAATTGCTGTCATGCTATTAGCAAATGCCAATATCCTGCCATCATTTCCTCACCCTCGTGTCATTCCAGACCTGTAAGAAATGCTTTCTTTCCTCTGTTAAACACAACAGGAGATGTACTGCAGGATGTCTAGAGAGCAGAGCTCTGAGCTGTCAAGTTCCAACAATGGCAAAAACATGTTCCAAAAAGTGGTCTATACAAACCATGTTCTATATTCTAAGATTTCTGAAGGCATACAATAGCTTTGAGTGAGAAACATACTCTAAGAAAAGTCTGTAAAAAGATGTGCCATGTTAAAGGGATAGTTCACTGAAAATGAAAGTTTGCTTTTAATTTACTCACGCTCAGGTCATCCAAGATAGCTGAAATATTTTTCAGTAGAACAGTAACTGTTTTCCAGTAGAACAGTAAAGATGATTTTTAGCTGAAACGGGTTCTTGGTGATTCATAAAATGCAAGTCAGCGGCTACCGTCATTTTGAGAGTCAAAAAAGCATATACAGGCAAAACCCAATTAATAACCATGGCTCCCGGCAATACACTGAGGTCTTATCAAGTGAAACAATCAGTCCTTGCAAAAAACTGAACATTAATTACAACATAATTACATTAGTCTTTTGGGCAGAATAATCAAGGACCACAGTTTGAATTAAAAAATCCACTGAAGAAAAACTCATTACATATCGGCTGGCTTGAGGGTGAGTAAATTAACAGCAAGTTTAAATGTAATTTTTTTTTGGGTGAACTAATAATTGAATATGAAGAAACTGTCTGCACTGAATTTTCACAGGTGTTTTACCTGTATTTTTTAATACGCTTCACATAGTATTGTGTTGTAGGGTTAAAGGAAGTGTCCATATAGTTAACGAAAAACATACAGTTAATTTTCTGCCTGGACACTATCCATTTTCTTCGAAAAAAATTTTCTCTTACAGTGCAGACCAGATATTAAATCACATACAATTAACTTATGGTGCACAGTTTAACACTAGTGCCAAGGAAAAAATATATATACGGGTACATCTCAAAAATTAGAATATGGTGAAAAAGTAATTTTTTTCTTGTAACTTATTTCAAAAAGTTAAACTTTCATATATTTTATATTCATGTAAAGTAAAACACTTCAAAAGTTGTTTTTGTTTTAATTTTGATCATTAGAGCTTACAGCTAATGCAAGTCAAAAATCAGTATCTCAAAATATTTGAATATTTACATTTACATTTATGCATTTAGCAGACGCTTTTATCCAAAGCGACTTACATTGCATTCAAGTTACAGTTTCTACATTTTATCAGCTCTTGCTTTCCCTGGGAATCGAACCCATGATATTGGCGTTGCTAACGCCATGCTCTACCAGTTGAGCTACAGGAAAGCTAACTTATGGTGAGAAACTCTATATTTGAGTTTCAATAAATGACCATCCATACAGTATACATTTTGGGTATCTCTTGTTCTTTGAAACCACAATAATGGGGAACACTGCTGACTTGGCAATGGTCCAGAAGACGATCATTGACATCCTCCACAAAGAGGGTAAGTCACAGAGGGTCATTACTGAAAGGGGTGGCTGTTCAAGGAGTGCTGTATCAAAGCATATTATATGCGAAGTTGACTGGAAGGAAGAAATTGGGTAGGAAAATGTGCACAAGCAACAGGGATGACCGCAAGCTTGAGAATACTGTCAAGCAAAGTCGATTCAAACACTTGGGAGAGCTTCACAAGGAGTGAACTGAAGCTGGAGTCAGTGCATCAAGAGTCACCACGCTCGGACATATTCAGGAAAAGGGCTACCAAGCCACTTCTGAAACAGAAACATCGTCAGAAGCATCTTACCTGGGCTAAGGAGAAAAAGAACTGGACTGTTGCTCAGTGGTCTAAAGTCCTCTTTTCAGATGAAAGAACATTTTGCATTTAATTTGGAAGTCTGGAGGAAGAGTGGAGAGGCACAGAATCCAAGTTGCTTGAAGTCCAGTGTGAAGTTTCCACAGTCTGTGATGATTTGAGCTGCCATGCCATCCGCTGGTGTTGGTCCAATGTGTTTTCTGAAGTCCACAGTCAACGCAGCCATCTACCAGGACATTTTAGAACATGTCATGCTTCCTTCTGCTGACAAGCTTCATGGAGATGCTGATTTCATTTTCCAGCAGGACTTGTCACCTGCCCACACTGCCAAAGGTACCAAAAGCTGGTTCAATGACCATAGTGTTACTGTGCTTGATTGGCCAGCAAACTCGCCTGACCTGAACCCCATAGAGAATATATGCATAGAAATGAACATACTTTTCATAAGCCTGACATTTCTGTTTAAAATATCCTTTTTTTATTGATCTTATGTAATAAAAAAAAATTCTGAGACACTGAATTTTGGGTTTTCATTATCTGTAAGCATAATCCTAAAAATTTCAAGAAATAAAGGCTTGAAATATTTCACTCTGTATGTAATGAATCTATATAAAATATGGGTTTCACTTTCTGAAACGAGTGACAAAAAATATTCACCTTTTTCATTATATTCAATTTTTTTTAGATGTACCTGTATATTGTACATTGACATCAAATTTGGCACATTATATTTTGATGCACCATATGAATTGTGTATATATTACATTTGAGAGCTACAGTAGATGGAACATTTTCAGGCTTTTCCTTATATTGGTTTATGACACAAGAGTGCAAAATGATGAAAGGATTTAAAATGTTGCTTTAATCATTACTTTAAATACTGTAAATGTTATGGTATGTATTGCTAATACAAAAATACCCCTATAAAGTCAACATGTAATCAAAAGAGACCTTCGCCTACAATTTTTGTTTTCAGCTGACGTTACAAATCTCTTTTACAAATTTTTACGGTAACACTTTAGATTCACTATTAGATGCTTTTCTCCTCTCAATAAACTACTTATTTGCTGCTTATTAATAGTTTGTAAGGCAGTTGTTTTATTAGTTCAGTTTTTTTAATATATGCATTGTGCTTTATAGGTGTTAATAAACTGGCAATGTGCTAGTAATATGCATACTCACAAACAAATAATTAATTGTGAGAAGTGTTCTCTAATCTAAAGTGTTAAGTGTTCACCAAACTTGTAACTCGATTCTGGCCTATAACCCCAAGTTGTCATGACTCTGTCACTTCCCAATGGATAAAATCAAAACCTATCCTACATGTTTTTGTATTAAATGTACTGTTTCACTCAAATTTATGATTACAAAGTAAAATTGGTTGTGAATGTATTTCATGTTGACATGTATTTTTAGTGATGCCTTGGTTCGGTTTGTGTCTTCACAGCAAACAAGAGTTGTCCTCCTTTCATTTCCCAAGCCTGTGCATGCGCGTGTGTGTTTGTAACGTTTGTGTGTGTGTGGATGCTTGTATAAAAAACAGAGGTGTATTGTCACTTTGCCCTGTAGCACCCGGTGACATGGCAACCATCCAAAGATGGAGAGCGCCTAATAGGGCGGATAGTGCTAAACAAGCGGATGAAAGATGGCTCGGTGCCCAGAGACACGGGGCACTGCTGGGCCTCAAGGTAAGGATTCCCAAACACTGTCAAAGATCACTCAATCAAAGCCATGCTAGTGGCTAACAAAGCCATGCTATTCAGCAAATACCGGTCAGCTTCATACATAATGCACAGTTTACTAACTACAGTGTTCTCTTAATGATTTGAACTTTGACCTTATTGTGGATTGAATTAGTTGGCTTGAGTTCTTGTATTATAAATAGGTGTAACGATATTCAAACCGGGAAAAATCTCGATACACTTTCTATGATACGTAACCACGATACCCCAATCCCTGTTGAGATGCTTTAAAAATTGTAACCATGATGGGTCTGAATTGCTTGAATCACATTGAGAAGGAAGGTACAACATGTGCTGAACAAATCTGTCATATAGGCTTCACAAATTTTATTATAATGGAGAACACGACTGTAAAAAATATGCCATGTTTCAGCGTGTTGTAATGGAAAGAATGTGTCCAGCACAGAGTTGTATCCTCACAAGTTTGCTTGTGCAGCCACTTACAGCCTTTTTTCTGAAACTGTTAGTTGCAATATTTTTATATATATATATATATATATATATATATATATACATATATATAATATGTATATTTATCTTGCATAAGATGTATAGGTTGAGTTGCACTGCAGTAAAGCGCTTCATTGTAGTACTGCAGTGATGATCTCTTCAGCGCACAGCATGAGCAGCACAAACAACAATGCAGAATGTTATGATTATGACTGGGACTGTCTGTACTGTATAATTAACATTATAATAAAAGCACTGTTATAAGAGTTTAGTTGCCGTGTTTCTGTTGCGTGAAGAATGTGTCCAAAAGGAGTCAGACATTCAGACCTGCACAGACACTTTCACTTATGCATTCGGGGCATTTTGTGCAAATAACCTATAAGTCGTGAAATTAACATTATGCAGTATAAAAAGCGAAGCGTATTCTATTATGAGATCAATCTGATCAGTTAAATCCTATTGATTAAAAACCCACTATCAAAATGCTTCGTCCTACATGACTTTCAATGCGCGGACTGCGCACAGCTCAAAACAGAAAACCAGAACATTAAAAACTACTGTCATATAAATAACGTTATAATGAGAGCACTATTGTAAACATTTTGTGAATTCTGAGGGTTTAGTTGATGTTTTCAACATGCTGTTACAAAAAGCGTGTCCACAGAAGAAGCTACACAATTTGTAATTGGCAGGCATCGTGCGTAATTCTACACATTCCCACATATTTTGCGATTATAAAGTGGGAACATTAATGCTCTCTATAGCATGAAGATTAAATCCAGATTATCAGAGCAGATCACTCGTTTGAAAACTTTCTGTGAGATGAAAGTGATTGTTAGGGAGGTAAGGATTCACTCAACTCACGATTCGAATCGATTCACGATTTTAATTTCACAATTCGATTTTCTCACATGGTTTTTCTTTACAAAATGAGATTGAAGACATTAAACAGTAAATGAGTAAATTGAAATATAACAAAACTAAACTGAAATGTTACAACAAACCCCAAATCAAATAAGCAAGTTACACAAATAAAATAAATATCTTCATAGGGTTAGGCTTCAAAGGCTTTGTCTGCGCTCTTTACATTTAAAATGAGAGACAACCC